>PVLD010005029.1:0-117359 GCA_004027595.1 Dinomys branickii | reverse complement strand
TTGCTATCTGTTTACTTGCTTGTCTGTTTGAGGGTTCCTTTCTGTTGTTGTTCTTGAGATTGTGGTCACTTTTTTCTCTGTCTAGAATATCTTTTAGTGCTTTTTGCAATGCTGGTTTGACACTCATGAAGTTTTTCAGTTGTTCTTTGTCATGGAAATATTTTATTTCTCCATTGAATTTGAATGATAGTTTTGCAGGATACATCAGTCTGGGTTGGAAGCTGTTTTGTCTCAGAATCTGTAACACCTCGCTGCAAGCTCTTCTTATTTCATGGTTTCTGTTGAGAAGTCTCTGTGATTCTGATGGGCTTTCTTTTATAGGTGATCTGTTTCTTTTCTCTAGCTGCTTTTAATATTGTGTTCTTTTGCTGGATGTCTGGGATCTTGACTGTTATATGTCTGTGTGTGGTTTTATTTGGATTACAGCTTGTTGGGGTTCTATATGCCTCAATTAACTGTACTTCAGTATCTTTTACCGTGTTTGGGAAATTTTCTGCTATTATTTCAGCAAATATTCTTTTTATATCATTTGTGTTGTCTCCTGCTGTTTCACTGACTCCTATTACTTGGATATTATTTCTTTTTGCCTCATCTTGCAGCTGTTGGATTGATTTTTCTTGGATCCTTGATGACTTTATGAGATCCTTCCTTTCACGCTCATTAGCTGCCATGCTGTCTTCAAGATCTGAAATTCTATCTTCGGCTTCATTTAAGCGGTTTTGCAAGCTTTCAGTGGAAGTTTTCAATTCCTGGCAATCTCTTTGGGCCTGTTTCATTCATGGTAATTCATTCCTAAATTGCTCTTGTAACGTTTCCATTTGTTTCCTATGTTCTTCTATTCGTTTATCTATTTCTTCTCTATATGTGCGGAGTATTTCTTCCATTATTGTTTTCATTTCATTTTTTGCCTGAGAGATTAGTTCTGCTTTAATCTCTTCTGAGGCCTGATGGAGTTCTTTCTTTACTTCGGATGTGATCATTTCAGAAATTGCAGGTATGTGGCTTATTTCTGCTTTAATCTCTTCTATGGCCTGATGGAGTTTCTTTATTTCGGATGCTATCATTTCAGAAATTGCAGGTATGTGGCTCCCTAGTTCTCCTATATCATTGCATCCAGGACTTGTTCTGGGTCGGGTTGAGTTCTGAGACTGCATTTTGCTCTTCTGTCTTCTCATTTTGAATATCAGATGCAAAATATTGAGCTACAAATTACCCAGGCAGCTCACCAGACAAAGGTCCATTGTAAAGCCTGTTCCAATGGCTCCTCTTTGGGAAAATGTCCCTTAAACTTTCTGCCAAGAGTTCCGCTCAGAAGGCTGCTCAGATGCTGCTTTGTGGGCCGAGCTACTCCCTACTTAGAGATTCAGGTCGCAGCATGTACACGCCTCACCTACCCAGAGTTTTGCACAGGCAGGCTGCCTAGATGCTGCTTTGTGGGCCGAGCTCCTCCCTGACCCAGAGATCCGGATCGGAGCATGCACATGCCTCACCTGCCCAGAGTTCCATGCAGGCAGAGGGGCCGCCTAGGCACCGCTTTGTGGGCCAAGCTCCTCCTGACCCAGAGGTCCAGGTCAGAGCGCGCACACGCCTCACCTACCCAGAGTTCCGCACAGGTGGGCTGCCTAGATGCTGCTTTGTGGACTGAGCTCCCGCCGACCCAGAGATCCAGGTCGGAGCACGCACACGCCTCACCTGCCCAGAGTTCCACGTAGGCAGAGGGGCCACCTAGGTGCTGCTTTGTGGGCCGAGCTCCTCCCTGCCCAGAGATCCAGGTCAGAGGGCGCACACACCTCACCTGCCCAGCCAGGGTCAAATTTTCAAGAACAGATAATTGTTGTCTTACAAACTGGTCCTGTAAATATAAAATGAATAAACATGGTGCACTTGGTTTATTCTTTAGAACTTTTGTATTTCCACATGAAGTTTAGACCTCGCACATCAATTTCTACAAAAACGTTATTTAGGAAAAACAGCTTTAATGATATAATTTATACACCATACAAATTGCCCTTTTAAAGTGTCCACATCCTGCAATGATTTTTAAAATATAATTCTCCTTTACCTGTGGCTTTGCTATTCATGGTTTTAATTATTCAATGTCAAATGTGGTCTGAAAGTATTAAATGTAAAATTCCCAAAATAAACAATTCACACCTTTTAAGTTTCACACTGTTGAGTAGTAGGATGGAGCGTGCTGTCATGCCATGGGGTGGGCACCAGCCTTTGTCCAGCATATCCATGCCTGTTTGCCACCTGCCCCCTAGTCACTGAGCAGCCAGCTCTGCTATCAAATCTACCATTGTGGTATCCGAGGCAGTGCTTGAGTTCCTTCAAACTTGATCTTACTTAATAATGGCTCCAAAGTGCAGGAGTACTGATGCCCGCAATTGGGCCATCCCAAAGAGAGCCATAAAGTGCTTCCATTATAGTCAACTGACAGGCCATGGAGGCACCCAGCACCTCCACCCCAAGGCCTCTTCCTTCTGCTCACACCACTTTTTCCCAACTGCAACCACGCTAGGGCCCTGCTGCTGCCGGCGGTATCCTTTGGACATGTTGACCAACCTGCAATAGATCTGATTACTTCTACCCCGAACATGTCTAAGATCAGCTACTTCTGTACCGACTGGTACCAACAGTTGGAAACAATCCTTATGCAGCAGAAAAAATTCAACAGAACTCAGTATAAATGCTGAAGTATATTCTTTGCCTTCAAGACAGTGGCTCTTCAGTTAAGATCTATTTTTATTAAGTATAAATCCAAGTCATTCAGTAAAAACTTTTCCTGGGTGAAAAAACAGCAGCTTTGCCAGAGTTACCATTTTTTCCAGCAGTTGCTTATACCACAGAAAGGGCCTACAGTTTCGCAGCACTCATTTCTGGTATTAGCTTACGCCTTCTATGCAAAAGGTGTTTAGAATAAAGAGCCCTAACTAGCAAGAAATAGAAAAAAACTCCATGCATTCCTGAAATGAGTGGTTCTGACCACTGCATTGGATTCTTGGTGGAAGGATCACAAAAGCACTCAACAGTGAAAGCTGTTTTAAAGAAATCCAAATGGTGGTTCTACTGAAATTTGCTTCCGAAGGGGTCATCCGAGACTCCTTGGGTCTTGAGTGCTTTAATTGAGTGGCTGCAGATAATCAAACCACAGAGTGAGGGCCCTGTGCCATCTGCCTTGCCATGGGAAATGCCGAGTTGTTGGAAATTACTCTCTAGCTGTGGTCTTCTCTCTGCACTTTTTAAAATCTGTTTTCAGTTTTATATTTTGTGTCTTGAGATGCTTAATACCAACACAACTGTTAAACAGTCTGTATGAAAATTTTTATTACCCAAGAATGTATTAGGAAATAGATACTTTTTACAGAAAATGTCAGAGAAAAATGGATTCACGAAAGGTCATTGCCCATACCTTTCATCAAATACAACAAATGTAAAATTTGTACAATAAAATTTTATTTCCTAAGTTAAAAAAAAAGGTCAACTCACAGCCAGACATGGTGGCACATGTCTGTAATCCCAACACTCTGGAAGCAGTGGCAAGAGAATTGTGAGTTCGAGTCCAGCCTGAACTAGACCCTGTCTCAAAAACAAAAACAAAAGTCAGTCAAACAGAAAACATCACAACTCACATCATCACAAGAAAAGAGTACAGTACAATAAACTGTTCTGAGACTACATTCATTACAGTATGTAATTATTCTTTTATTAGTCACTGTGGTTAGTAGCTTACCATGCCTAATTTATAAATTAAACAGTAATGTAGGTATGTATGTATAGGACATAAAAACAGCATATTTAGGGGTCGGTACTATCTGCAGTCTCAGACAACCACAGGGAGTCTTGGAATGTACCCACCTTTGGTCAGTGGGTACTGTTCCACTACATTATTAATTTTTTTAAATTATGGTAAGATTATACAAGATCAAATTTGTCATTTTCATCATTTTTAAGTGAATAATTCAGTGGTACGAAGTACATTCACAATACTATATGAACATTATCAATATTGATTTCTGGTATATTTCCATTTTTCCCAACAGATATTCTGTAAATTTATACAATAACATCCCACTCCTCTTCCTGGTCCTTGGTAATCACTTAGTTTCTCTCTTTACATTTGCCTAATCTAGATATTTCATCTAAGTGGACTCATTTCATGTAAGTGTCCTTTTGTATCTGACTTACTTACCTTGATACAATAACTTCAAGGTTCATCCACATTGTAGCACGCGCTAGAACTTCATTTTTTTCCTATGGCCAAATAATATTCTCTTGCCTAAGTGATATTTTGTTTATTCACTCATCTGTTGCTAGACTCTTGGGCTGTTTCTACCTTTTGGGTCTTGTGAATAATGGTGCTAATTCTGGCGTACAAGTATCTGTGCAAAGTCTCCGCTTTTAATTCCTTTGGGTCTATACTGGGCATGGAATTTCTGGGTCATGCAGTAATTCTCTGTTTACCCTTTTTAGTGGTGAGTGTTGGGAATGGAACTTGGGCCCTTACATGTGCTAAGCATGTGCTCTGTCATCGAGCTGCACCGGCCTGAGCTTTCAGAGGAACTGTCAACCCACTGGCACAGCAGCTGTCCCTCTTCATATTCTCACCAGCAACATGAGAGGGTTCTAGTTTCTCACATTTTCACCGAATACTGATTTTCTGTGCTTAAACATTATTGTCACGTTAGTGGGTATGAAGTGGTATCACACTGACATAGTCTGCATTTCCCTGATTGCTAATGATATTGAGCATCTTTCCATGTGTTTGCTCTCTGTTTGTGTATCTTTACTGGAGAAATGTCTGTTTTCCTTTGCCATTTTGAAATCAGGTTGTCTTTTTATTGTTGAAATGTAAGAGTTGTTTGTATTCTGGATGGAAGTCTCTTTTGAGACAGGGTTTACAGATATTTTCTCCATCTGTGGGGAATCTTTTCATTTTCTTGATAATATCCTTTGATGTAATAAAGCTTTTAATTTTCATGAGGCCCAATGTTCTTATTTTTACTTTTGCTGATACCCTTTGGTGTCATATCTACCTGCTGGTATTTTGATTGGATTTGGTTTGCACTGAATCTTCAGATTAACTGGGGACGAACTGATAACTCATCAATATTAAATCTTCCAACCTATAAATGTGTTACATCTTATAAACTTTATTTTAGGTTATCTCTACTTGTCTCAGAAATGCTTTATAGCTTTTTAGTGTAAGGGTTTTGTATATGTTTTGTTAATTTTTCCATGACTTTATGGATTTTGCCATGGTCTGAATGTTTGTTTCTTCCAGCTTATGTTAAAATCCTAATCCTCCATGTGATGGGTTAAAAGCTAGGACCTTTGGGAAGTGATGCATCACGATGGCAGGGTCCTTATGAAGAGTCAGTGCCCTTAGAAAAGGTGCCCAAGGGAGCATGTTTATTCTTTCCTCTGTATGAGGACATAGAGAGATGACTGCCATCTGCCAGTTGGAAGAGGCCCTCACCAGAATCCAACAAGGCTGGCACAACTGCAAAATTTCCAGACTTCAGAAGTATGGGAAATAAATTATTATTGTTTATAAGCCATTCAGATTATAAACCAAATAGACCAAAATAGATTACTAGGTGGTTTTAAATGCTATTGTTCCTCAAATTTCATTTTCTTTTTTTTGTTTTGCTGATATGTAAAAAAAAATTATTTTTCTACATTGATCTTATGCCTGTAAACATCCTAAATTTAGCTATTAGCTGTAGTAGTCTTTTTGTAACCCATAGGGCTTTCTTAAAAGCAAATAAAAGGTTTTTTTTCCTTTCTTTTCTGTTTGTCTTTTTTTTTCTTGCCTTATTGAACTGGCAATGTATGTCCTCAGTTTCAGTCATGAACAGAAACGGTGAGAACAGACACCCTTAATCAGAATAGTCATTATATAGTTAGGTGTAATGACACCAAGTGTCGTGAGTTTAACTGTCATTCCAAAAGATGTCTTTAAATCCTCAGCTCTGTACCTGTGAATGTGCTCTTATTTGGAAATAATGGTCTTCACAGGTATAATCAGATTAGGGTTAGGTCACACTAAATTAGAGGAGTCACTAAAGGCAATAACTGGTATCCTTATGAGGAGAGAGAGATTTGGAGGCAGGGAGAAGATGATCATGCAAAGATGGAGGCAGAGACTGGTGTTATGTTAAATTTCCATTGTTTGAAGCCACCTAGTTTGTGGCAACTTGCTATTGCCTTGGGAATAAAGACTCCGTTTTGTAGTAAAAGCTGTTTGTGAATTTCTGGTTTTATTTTCTGGTCTTTCCTGTGGGAATTCACAGAGACTAAAGAATCACATTGCTGCCACTCTCCCCTTCCCACATACAGTCCTCGGGTCAGCAGTTTCAGACTTGCTTTATGGTCCAGCACACGGCTTAGCATGGTCAGTGTTCCATGTGTGATTGAAAAGAATGTGTACCCTGCAAATGGATGGAGTGTTTACAAACATCCAGGAGGCCGAGGTGGTGAATAGTGTTGCTAAGGCCTTTGACTGTTTGCAGCCAAGAGCCTAACTGGCCCTATTCTTTATGTGCAAGTCTGTTGCCATCTATTCCAGGCAGCCTTTGTGCTATGCTCTCAACTAACAGGGCTCACTCCCTGTCTGGGTTTCTGAGCACTTAGTTCATAATCTTACTGAGCCTGTATTACGTTCTGCACATGTTTTATGCCCCTTATTAGACTGCAAGTTCCTGGAAAGCAGGGAGTGTTTCTAATTCATTTCTGTGTCTACAGGTCATACAACCCGGACACTCACCCACCACAGAATTAATTTGTTCATGTTTGGTGTTTTACCTGTTGTAGTAACATTTCTGCTAACAGAACTGTCTTATAAGAAACAGGTAAGGAGTTATATATTACATAGAGAATTCTGTTTTGGTGTGTGATTAAGTTTATCATTTGGAAACATGGTTAGCAGTTTTTTAAATAACAGAAACTGCTCCCTTACCAACCCTGAATATTTGGCAGATTAAACCAAACAACTAAAAGGAACTTAGAAAAAGCCACAAATATAGATTAAACAGTGACATTTATGAAGCGTCTAAAGATGATGTCATTTCCTTCGTGTGTAGGTGCACTTTGGGTAGGCAGAGAAGAGTTAGCTGTGCATCAGACTTGCTTCTCCTCACCCTTCCACTGTCAGTTTAATTAGCACGTGCCATGTGCCAGGTGCAGTGCTGTGTGCTTGCAGTGTGTCACCTTGGACCTACTGGTAACCAGGCCACCTCATTCTTCGTGACGAAGAAACAATCAAGCACATCAAATGAGGGTGGGGTAAATGATTAGCCCAAACAGAGCTACATTGTAAATGATAAGCACAGGACCAGAGTCCAGGTCGCACCATTCCCAGCCTAACGCTCACACCCCGGCTCAAACCCAGGCAGGACGCACGGAGCTGGGTACCCCACACATGTGGCAGTCAGCTGAGCTTAGGAGACCTGAAAGTGCGCTATGATGGATATACCATGCATTTACAGTCTGGGTCAGGCAACATGCTGGTGACACACAGAATGCCTCATCTGATCCCCACAAAACCCTTATGAACAGGGCATGCAATCTCATTACAGGTTGCGTACCCTTTATTCAAAATGTTTGGCACCAGAAGTGTTAGATTTCAGGATTTTTTTTATTATGGGATATTTGTGTATATATAATGAAATATGCTGAGGTACAGATACAAGTCTAAACACAAAATTCGTTTGTTTTACTTATACCTTATATACATAGCATGAAGGTAATATTACACATTTTTAGTGCAGGACTACAATTTGTGGTCTGTTGCATTACAGCAGACGAGTTTTTCACTTGTGGCATCATGTTGAGACTCAAAACGCCTCAGATTTTGGAGTACTTTGGATTTCACGTTTTCAGGTCAGCGTTGTTCAACTTGCACTTCAGTTTACAGAGGAGAAAATGAAGCTCAACGAAGGTAGCTAGCATGCTTACAGACCCAAAGAGAGGGCAAAGAGGGTTGGAATTTGGACCCCCTCATTTTTCTGATTCCAAAATCTGCTTTCTCTTACATGATGTAACACAGAGGCGGAGACACAACAACACAGCAATAAAGATGTGAGCTCTAGCCCGGCACACTGACACACACCTGTCATCTCAGCTGCTCAGGAAGCTGAGGTGGGAGAATCCCAAGTTTGAGGCCAACCTGGGCAAGCTGCCTCCCCGTTCCCCGTTTGGCCATTCTTCTAGACCCTCCAACTGGGATGTACCTCTGGCTCTGGGGCTGAAGCAAGAAGAGTGGGTGCTGTGTGCACATTGAGCTGTGATGAGACGAGGGTCTCCTGAATGGTGCTCCATGGTGGCCTGATGCACAGTGCGGAGCTGTCAGTCCTCTGTATGGGCAGGGGCACGGGGCCCAAGTAAGAAACGGCTTATTAGCCAGGAAAAGTCCAGTCCTGACGGAGCAGACTTCCCTTCCACACAACAGTAATAATAATTACTGCTGTCACCACCACCATTTTAAGAGGGTTTATGTTTCTGAGATGAAGGTTCTCACTAATTGCTCAGTTTGGTCCTGGGTGCAAGCAACAGCCCGGGCTTTGAGGAGCCGGAACTATAGGTGTGGGTCACCACGTTCAGCACTGCTTTGGAGCTTTTATCCTGTGTGAGAAGCCATGCTACCCATTTTACCTACCATTCCCGACTTGGTCCTTGCAACAGTTTTGTGACAGCTACTATAAGTCTCACTGTGGCTGAAGAAGTCTCCTGCTCTGATCGTGTGACCATCCTCCCACACACTCACCAAGGGAAGAACTGGGGGTTTCACACAACTCTGAATGACACAGAGTTCTGAGTGGCTGTCATGCGCATCACAGGAGAATACCGGGCTGCCGTGGTGTTCACAAACAACGCCGAATGGTCTATACCGCAAATGCCTGCTGAGTAGAGCTTACCAACCCCGTCTCCCCTCACGGCTGGCTGAGTTGGATCACTAGAAGCAGATCCTGAGCTACAGCTCTATCGCCTACCATTTCAGTTGGGCAGGGAAAGAGCTGACATTTTATTTTTGAACTCACAGCAGCACAAAGAAAGAAACCTTTCAGTTCCTCTCATGGAGTGCAGCCAATTCATGAGCAATATTCCCATGTTGCTAAGAATCTTTCTGGCTACTTCTAAGAGGATCATCGGCCACTCCAAATGGCTTTCCCCCCATTTTTCATTTGTTTCAGAGGTACTGGGCAAGTCTCTAGGTATCATACAGCTGCTCTCTTTGCCCCTTGTGCCCCAAAAGGATGTCACAGCACTTCGGAGTTACATAAGATGGGATATTTAGATGAAGAACAGCTCTGTGTGCATAAAGGAACGGTAGCTCATGAGAGAACTTATCAGTGGGAAAAACCAGATACAATTAAATATTAAAGTAACTTGGGAAGAGCTGATGTGGTACTAGGGATTGAACCCAGGGCCTTCTCACTGAGTCACTGAGATATGTTCCTAGCTCTGCCAAAAAAAATTTTTTTTTAAATTGTGAGACAGTGTATCACCAAGTCACTAAGTTGCTCAGGCTGGACTCAAACTTAATTCTTCCTGCTTCAGCCTCTCGGAGTGCTGGGGTTACAGGAATGCACCTACGCTCACCTGATGGGAATTGTGACAAAGCACCTACGATAACCTAAGAGGAAGGAAGGTTCCCTTTGGCTGGCACTTCGGAGCTTTCAGTCCACAGCTGGTTTGGGCCCAGTGTGAGGCTGCACATTGTGCGGGGGTATGTGGCAGAGCCACCCTATGCATTCACAGCCACCAGGAAGCAGAGAGAAAGGAAAAGGCCAGGGTCCCAATATCCCCCTCCAGAACATGCCCCAGTGACCTAACTTCCTCCAACTACATCTCATGTCTCTAAATTTCAACCGCTTCCCCATAGCACCACAGGCTGGCCACCAAGTCACATGGCCTTTGGGGGACATTTAAGATCCACACAGCAACAAGAAGCAAACGTAGTAAAAAGGAGCAGTGTATACCAGGGAGTCACCCCCACTATACAGTGCTTTTAAACCTGTTTTGGGAATAGTACCTTTCCTCCTCTTTTTCTGTTTGGTGCTGGGGACGGTGCCAGGACCTCATGTATGCTAAGCATACCACTGAGTTACATCCACAGCTGCCTTCTCCATTTTAAAAGGACAGCATGGGGCTGGGGATATAGCTCAGTGGAATAAGCATTTGCCTGGCAAGTGCAAGGTCCTGAGTTTGATTCCCCAGTACCATCAAAATACAATAAAAGGACAGCATGATTACCAAATAAAAACCACACAACATATATATTTAAAAGAAAACAAAATCAGTATCCATCTAAAAATAACTACCATTTGTAATATTTTCTCTACAGATATAGAAAGACAAAGGCTATTTTCTCGTATTTATTTTTAATCACATTTATTTTAAAACAAACATTATTCAACTAACTTGCTTTTATTTATGAAATATGAACTGAAATAATTGCTCAACTTTAAATGTTCCTTTATCCTAACAGATATTTCTTTAAAAATCTGTAACAAAATACTTGGGATAGTCAATTTATAAAGATGAAAGGTTCATTTCGGCTGTTTTGGGGTCAGTCTATGACCCACTGGCCCTCCTGGTTGGTCCTGTGAGAGGAAAGCCTGTGTACAGTGGCAGCAGTGCACGGTGAGGCAAAACTTGCTTACTTCACTAGCCAGGGGGAAGAGAGACCAGGTGGCACAACCCCCTTTGAGGGTCTTCCCCCAGTGAGCTGAAGTCCCCCCACTGGGCCCCACCTCTTAAAGGCTGAACCAACCAGAACAGCACACACTGCAGGGAACAGCCCTTTAACACATGGGCCTTTGGCTGCGTTCATCGTCTAAACTGGAGACTCCACCTTCTCACACTTTCACTCACTTCTGCACCGGAGTGAATTCCAAACAAAGAGGAAGCGTATCTACTCTGGATCACAGGATCCCTCTTGGAATGTGGGTTTTTTAAACTCAGAAATGAGCTGCTCCCCGTTCCCCATTTCCTGCTTCTCTTCCCAGTAAACTCTCCTTACCTATCCCCAATGTCCTTACCCCACCCTAACCCAGCCCACAATAGGTTCCCTAGGGGAAGGAAGGAAGAGGTACAGATGCTCATTCTGCTTCAACTTACTCATCAATTCTTTCTAAAACCTGACATTTTAATGATGATTCTGGAATTTATAAATTCTCCAGTTAGGTGGGCTAGCTCTTCTTTCTTGTCAGAAATGACTGGTCATTTTCTTTGGCTCTCACCTTTTGAAATTTAGGGAACAAAGACAAAGTTGGATTCCTTCCATTGCTTGATTTCTGGTGAATTTTTTTTTAGACAGGGTCTCACTTTGTACTTCAGGCTGGTCTTGAACTCACAGCGATGTTCCTGCCTTAGCTTCTTGAGTGCTGGGGTTACTGGCATGTGGTATGATGCCCGGATGCTGCTGAATTTTTTTTTTTAAACTAGCTTTTACTTTCCAAACTTTTATTTGGTTTAGTTCATTTTGGTAGGCTTTTGAGCAGTTGTGGTGAATCTATGGTACATGTTTTTAAGACAAAAGATGTTAATGTATGAGTTTTTTTTTCTAAACTAAAACTTCAGTATTCAGGTTTACTTGCAGTGTTGGCATTTTGTAATAAGTGGGTTTTGGCTTGCAGTTCTGTGATCTCGCCTTATTCTTCCTAAAAGATCATACGGCTTAATTTTAAAGGACTAAACCAGCAGCTTTGGGAGGGGAGGTGTCACTCTCCGGTGACATTACAATAGTTGGGAGATTCTAACAATTATCAGTGACAGGTCACATTCCTGAGACCAACCTAAGTAGTCCGGGAGGGACTCAGACATGGCTGCTTTTATGTGTTGTTTATAAAGTCCCTCCACTGATTCTGCCTGTGCAGAGCTGAGAACCACAAACTGGACCTTGCTTAATTAGTCATCATTTGACATGTATCAGCATCATTGTACGAGTGTTTTATATGTACTAAGAAAGGCAGACTATAAAAAGAACACACAAATTATACTCTGCACAGTCACTCAAAGTGTTTCTTAAGCAGCCAAGGAAGCAGAAGCACATAGAAGAGATATGTATGGTTTTGCTTCAGATGTTTTATCATCCAGCTGGGTAACGGAACTAACACATCTGAAAGAATCAGGGAACAGTATCTGAGGAAACCTTCAACAGTGTAGGAATCCTCTCATGCTCAGAAAAGGCAGTCAAGAGGCTTAGTAACTGACTCGAAGGTGAAGTCCACAATTTAGTGAAAAAGGCAGCTCTACTAACTAGGACACGACACCATGGGATTAGTCCAGTCACCTGAGAGTCACACTTGCTGTCCTGAAGTTCTAATTTAGGTGAAACTGATGGCTAAGATTTATTGTGTGTAGGATGTTTTTGTGGAGTTTCCAGGAATGGGAGAGGGCACAGAGCATTCCATGTTTGTGAAGAGGCTTGAATCGCAGCGTGGAACCATACGGGAACATTTCATAATGGTCAGATTGAAAACACAGAGAATTAGAGACCAAGGTTGTAGCCACAGCACTGGAAACATGGAGATGGAAGTGAGGAGTTGAGAGTATTTGAATTTCTTGCTTGATACTACAAGGCCACTGATTGGATGTCATATCATCAGCACTCACCAATTTTCTATCAGCCTCAAACATGCTGCCCCAAAGGTGCCACCTCCGTTGTGTGCCTCTGGAGAAAAAGACAATGACAATGGTAGGGGCAGGATGTGTCAAGGCATACACGAGGCATGACTAAAACATAGTGAGTTTCAAAAATTAGTATTACAGTAAAAGACACACTGCCACCAACCCCCACCCCAAATGCTCCCTCTGAACAGCCTGACCCCATCAGTCTTGCCGCTTTCGGAAGTGGTCCTGGAAGTCCTCTTTTGAGTCTTTTTGAGAAGTGATAAAAATTCGGTGAATGCCGACACCGAGGACCAGCCACCAGAGACAGGCCTGTAACTGTGACGGTGTGTCCTCGTCCACCGTGAGCACCAGCTCCAGCACTGGGTGCCTTCGGCTCTTTCTCAACGTCAAAATGACAACAAAAGGCAAACATTCTGAATTGACTCAGGACATGGAGACAGCTGTGACAGCACAATTAAAGACGCTCATGAAAGAGGACTCCAGGGCTGCTTCACAAAGTGCCAAGAACGACGGCAGGTGTTTAAAGTGAGGAGTATTTTCAGGGGGTTAATGGCAAGGTGTCTTACTGTGAAAAACTTCTGAAAATTTTAAGTATCATCGTATGTTTTGGTAACACCTCATAGGAACACACGTATGAAGCCTGTCCATGAAAAGGGTCAAGGGACGCTCTTCTGATCTGCTCATGTAATGTGAGAACACAAGAAGCATGAACTCTGGGTCAGGCATGGTGGCACAGGCCTGTAATCCTGGCACTTGGGAAGCTGAGGTAGTAGGTCCAACATGAGTTTGAGGACAATGTGGGCTACACAGGCAGTTCAAAGCCAGTCTGAACTACCTAGTGTGACCCCGTTTCAAAAAGAGAAGTATAAACTCTGGGATAGGTCCATTCTTTCTAGCTCTTTTGGTTTCTCCACTGCTGCCAATGTGAACAAACCCAGCTGCATCCAGGGTATCATAGAATGACGACACAAAAAAACGCACCAATAGCTGCAGATTCTGAAATAGCAAGGAGTAAATGCAGCTACTGTACTCTAGTCCTCCACCCCTGGCAGCCAGGAGAGAATCCACATGCTGTTTCTGAAACCAGCTGTCCATCCTCCTGAAAGGAGTTCTTTGCAGTCCCCAAGAGCCCCAAAGGGGCAACTGAGGGATGGAAACGGACACTGATCTGAATATTCCACTGTACGCAGGCATGGAGAAGCAGATGCCTGGACTCACGCAGCTTGCCTGGCAGTACTAATGTTTAATGTTTATAAGAAAAAGGTGAAAAGATCTCGGGGTTCAGTGGGGGAGGGGAGTTGCACATACCTTAAGTAGCACCCATACAGATGGCCTTTAGACCTAGCATTTCCATTTTACAGTGAAGATAGCCGTGGCAATTCCACAACAAACTTCATTTTGGCTTTTAAGATATATTCATACTCCATCTGGAACAATGACAGTTTGTCACTGTCTCAAGGGACAGAAGATCACCAGAGTCAGTGCAAGTACAAAGGTCAAGGCAGTGTACTGAAAAAGGACAGGTTTTTTACGGAAAAAGAATTGTAAGGCAGAGAATAAGGACTCCAGAGAGCCGGACTAGAAAGCGAAGCCAGCACGCAGGGAATTTTGTTGGAGTCTCTCGGAGTGGCCGTGCCACGCTTTCCTTCTCTACTGTCTTTCTCTATTGCTTTCCAACATGGCCACCCCTGCACCCAACTCCACGTGGTCTTTTTGCTCAAGCACCCGCGACCTGCCACTTCAGTTTCCTAAACCCCTCTCACCACCAGCTCTTGCATTTAAAGAGGGGGCTAGCGAGGATTCAAGTGGGCAACAGTGGGAAGGTTCTCTGAGAACTGACTCAGGGCAGACATTCCACTACTACTTTGGCATCAAGTGACTTACGCAAAAAAAAAAAAAAAAAAAAAAAAAAAAGTCTGCAACTAAATGTCAACTAATTAAGCACAAGGTCATTCAAACACACTAAGCAAATTCGTCTACTATCTGTTTGGTACTTGTGGTAGTGTATCTCTGAAAAAGAATTAACCACGTCAAAGAACAGAGGTACCTCTGAAGGGAGCTCTTCTTTCTAGAATGATTACAATTCCCAGGGCAATGTCACGACAGTGGTCAGTTATCTTTAGTTACCTTTCTGCTGAGGTGTCACAGTTTTATGAAGATTTTAGAGCTCAGCTGACTTGGTTTGTTGCCTGGCTCTATTCCTCGTTAGCTGCCTTAGCCAACGGGTTTCTCCAAGCCATGCTTCAGCTTGCTCACTTGTAATGAGAAAAACAGCAGCAGCGGGCCCACTAGTTTATTGGGAGGAGGAGGAGATATACCGATACTTGCCTGGTAAGGCATGTCTTAGGATGAGGCCTGGCAAAGCATGTGTTTCATAAATGATACTTAAGCACTTTATAAAATACTTTAAAAATAAGTTTATTATAACTAATGAATATAAAATCTGACAGATATTTTCAAACATTTTCCAAAAAGAGTAGAACCCTCCCTTGTTCCTCCCTCCCCAGGAAATACAGAATAACTAGGACAGAAAAATGGTACAAACCTAAACATGAAATTCTCATTCATCGGTTGGTACTAAAAGTCTCCATTATATTATATTCTAAGTAAAGGTCTATTAAATTAAGAAGTCAGTAATCCATCTGACATTTGTAGTTTATCTTGGTTACTAGTGGCATTATGATACTCACTCAAAATGCTAAGGGACTAGAACAGGAAACAAGATTGCATGTGACAGATACTCAAAGTGCATGGATCTATGAAACCACAAACATTCATAAGAATCCTGGGTATGGAATTAAACACTGACTTAAGAACTAATTCAAGGAAATGTATGTACATTTTGGCCTTTGGCATCTGGTCTAACATATTTCTTCTTTATATAGACATCATTTTGTTCAATCTATCAACCAGAATAAATTTATGTGAGCACATTCCTCATCTAACAGATTGTCCACAGCCAATTTCACATGAGGTAGTTGGGCTGTTTAATGACATTCTAGTTAAGTTCTCAGGACACGTGGAAATCATACATTAAACATGCCATGAAACTGGCTCATTTGCCTTCATATCACTGCTGACTCCTTATACATCTGTGAACACATACACAGGAGTCTATGTGGAAGAGATCAGCTTTGCAAGGGGTACCAATCATCCCAGGGTGGTTTCTGTTTGCAAGATAGAAGAAACACTGACAACATTTAAAAATATATGAAAACATTTATAGGCTGGGTGTGGTGGCATACACCTGTAATCTCAGCATGTGGGAGGCTGAGGCAGGAGGATTACTGCGAGTTCAGGGCCAGCCTGGGCTACAAAGTGAGTTCAAGGCCAGTCTGAACTGCACAGTGAGACCCTGTCTCAAAAAACCAAAAAGAAAACAAAACATATGAAAACATTTAAAACAAGGATACTAATTCTTATGTTCCTACATAGCTTAGCTGAAAACATTTCATCTGAAAAGAAGTGATTCATAAAGGTAACCAGAACTGTGAAAATTTTTGCACTGCACAGTAGTGGTATGCTTTTTCCTTTCAATTAAAGGTTATTTTAAAAACAGGAGGAGAAAGATCAATGCATGCATCAGCTATAGCAGAGAGGCACTATCAATGACCATTCCATCATGCCCTGGAGTGCCTGAATGCAGCAGTGTGATAAGAAATCATGCAAATGGTCACTGTCCACAGGACTATTGACTGTCTGAAGCAGGACAGGAACTAGGAACGTTTATAGGGAAGGCCTAGTGAACAATATGTTTATGAGATTGTTGAAATGACCTGTAATAGATAATGTATTAAAATATCATTAGACATCAAGTGAATATTTTCATGACTGTGAAACCCCTGAGTAAGCAACTGCAAGTCACAAAGGGTCATTCAGAAGTGGGACATATTATTAAAGCAAGCCTTCTTCATACACCTCACAGGAACAGAGGTTCATCGTGTGTACAGACCATATGATGTCACAGAGCATCTGAAATTAGGCCTTCAAGACCAAATGCATTAGCTCACCTAACAGAACGATGGCTCTACATATACTCTACTTAGTTATAAATTTACCATCTAAATACTTTTAAATTTAAAAAGATTGGTAGCTAAAAGAAATGAAACATTAGGGCTGAGAGCTGAACAGTTGTAAATCCATGCCTAAAATCAGAAGCAACTGGTTTTAATCAGTGTTTCAGAAATGCACCATTCCATAACCAAGCTCCTGTAGGACATAGTAACTTAGTAGGAAAAAGAAGTTTCCAAAATGCCTCCTTATCATCCTCTATTGCTCATGATTCCTGCACTCTATTGCTTTATCTGGTATTTTTCCATATATGATTTCCATAATCAGATTGTTTCCTTTGCAAAAATTCTGTTTTCTTCATTCCAAATGTAATAAAGTATACTGATTAGTCCCTACCACATATTTTTAGAGAACATTATACTGACAATACAAAGTTGAAAGCATTAGCTTTTTAGAGATGCATAGAGGTATATGGAAGCACTAACCAAAAGGGGCAGAGCATGAACTTCTCAAAACACTCGTCTGGTAACATCACCTCTCCCAGGTGCCACAGGTCTTGGCATTCACCTGCTCTACAGCTACCAATAGGAACGTGGGTTCTTCCCTGAAGCTCTCTTAAGGGCTCACCCTGCTTCTTTGCTTCTGCCAACACTCAGCAAGACATCTCTCCCTTTTCTTCCAATGGTTATGCAAGAAAAGAAATCCTATAGATGTTTCAAGTGATAAAAGCAACAAACATACTTCTCTCCCTCTGTCAGGGTAAAGGAAGGCTCAGTGTCCCAGAGCTCTTGGAGGGCTATAGAAGAAAGCTGAAAGTATTTTATCCCATAGTCTCCTCCTTAGAAAGTCACTGCTCATCATCACGAATGGTGGTTGTAAATGAAGAAACAAATACTGTAGATCTAGGAGGAAGCTCTGTCTGTGTCAAGATTCAGGTCAAGTTGAATTGATTGTTTAGTATTATGTTGAATATCTGGATTTTTTTTTTTAAGGATCAGTTTTACACATCTTAGGCAAATATTCCCTGGTGAAGAAAATATCTATTGAAAAACCTTACCCTCTTTCTGTAGAGCAGGAAAAAGGTTGATTGGAAAATAGAACTTACTCAAGTTATTCAAGCTACTCTATTTGGACAATATTAAACTCATTCTTGCTAAGTTGAGTTGTAAACATGTAGGCAGTCCTTGTAACAACGCAAAATGGCCATGCAGGGCAGTTGTCTTCTTGTATGCATTCACAGTCTTGGTGACAAACCTGAGGTGTTTTCAGAGTGCCCACCTCCTCTTCAAGGACCACAAGAGCTGACCTGAGGTGGCTGGGATCACCAGCAGTTGCCTCACACCACTACCCATTTCCTGGTAGCATCCCCATTAAGAGCACAGTGCCTAAAGCATCTTCACTCACAGTATAAGCAAAGACTGATGCTCTTTCCTTTTCCCCTTTGAGGAAGGGATGTCAAGGGCAGAAGTCTAAATCATCCCCTAGTCCTCCTTCCCATTCATACTAGCTGGAGGACTTTCAAGCTGGATGTGGTGGGGTATGCCTATCGTTTGTCATAGCACTTGGGAGACTGAGGCAGGAGATCACCAAGAGTTGAAGGCCACCCTGAGTTACACAGTGAGCTCAAGGCCAGCTTGAACTACATAGTGAGACTCTGTCCCAAAAGGAAAAAAAACAGAGAAGGACATTCACAGAAAGCTCTCAAGAGTATGAGGAAAATACTACACATACCTTAGTAGCGCCCACAGTAAATGCTAAAATATTATCAAAATTACTTTAGTTCTTTTTCTTCTCTAGCCTTAAAACGTAAGATACTATTTTTCTAAGTATTTTCTAGAAGTTCTTTTGAAGGCTAAATACATGCTTTATTAAAAACAACAACAACAACTATGTTTTAAAGAGCAGCATCTTACTCCATGGTCCAGGCTGGCCTTGAATTCCTGGACTAAGAGACTCTCTTGCTTTAACTGCCAGAGTAGCTGGGATTACAGGTGTGTGCTACCTTGTGTACCTCAATTTGTTTCATTAATGTGGGCTAAAGAAATGCCTGCTTAGAGACAAAAGACAATATCAGTTTCGCTCTTACATGAAGCACTCTGGTAAGGAGCAAATTCTCCTGCCCTATGGATCTGCAACATCATTCAGCACCGCTCCATTCACAAGTGTCCCTCACACTCTCCCAGAGGAACTACCGTCTACTGGAGTGTCTCTTCCTGCTACCAGAGGGAAGAGGCCTCTAAAGAGGAAGGCACTCATGGCATCTCCCCTATGCACACTGTGGCAGCCTGGCCCACCACTGGGAGACAAGAGCCACAATCTGGGCATCATACTTGGTAGAAATATGTCCTCCCAAAGTTGTTCCATGAAATATGTGAGCCCATCTATAAACTTGAAAGCTTTTGAGATTGACATGCAGCTGCCTTTAGTTTGCTCTGCACTTTTGGTTTTGAAGCCATGACTGATTGGAGGAAGATTCAGAGCTGTGGCCCTGAATGCTGGATGCTGATGCTGGCTCAGTGAAGCATGCTGCTGAGTAAACTTGTACTTCTCACTCTCCACTGAATTATTTCTCTTGAATGATAGACTCTTCCTGTTTGAAAAAAGGACATATCATTTGGTTCTTGCAGAAGACTTTGTAATTCTGAAAACTCACATTTAAATAAGTGGTTCCTTCTACCTTGTGTGCATAAGAATCATTTGGGAAGTTCGTCTAAATGTAGATTCCTATGTCCCACTCTCATATTGGGCTCTTTAGATAAGTCCTGGAAATCCAGTCTTTGAATGAGCATGTGATTCCATGTTACTTCAATACAAATATGGTACAGATTACAGTTGGAAACCACTTGGCTCCTCTAGTTAAGAGACTACTTGAATGTGAGCAGATCCTTCCACCTCTAAACATCACTTTGGAAAGGGAATAAGAAGCTTCTTGGGTGTCATGGTTTTCTTGTGAGGTCCGATTGAGATAATGCCTAGGAAATGTGGCAAAGGTGGGCATAAGATAGGTGTCATCTCAAATGACCTGTCCCACTTCTTCCATCCTGTTCTCCAGCGTGGGGTCAGGGCACAACTCTTAAGAAGAATGGCAGTCCTTGTCCATATCTTTCCACAATTGCATGGTCACACCAGTGCCCAAACCTCTTCTCTACACAAGCTTTTCTTACTAAGAGCCAGAGAGGAGGATCCACTGGAGAATGTCTAGGAAAAGCAAATGACATTACTATTGCTTCACAAAGGAGCTTATACTCCAAGTGCTCAGTCTAACTCTAAGATGGTTTAACACTGGCTATGAATTTTAGTAGTCCTTGATATAGAATTGCTCATTTGCAGCTTAGGTTTGGGTGGCCCCTTAAAACTAAAACAAAACAATATAAAACACAATATAAACAAACCTATTTGTCAAATCTCTTATTACTTGCTATTCAAGTCTTTAATAACTACAATTTGGTTTCCAGTAGGCCCACTGAACTGAAGTATATAGCACCTTGATTTTTCATCACATAAAATACATATATATTTTACAAAATCATATATAAAAGCACTAGGTTTTGCCTCTTCCTTCCCCTTCTCCAAGGAAGGTGTTGGAAAGGGTTGAAGCTGTTGCTGAAAATTAAATAGGGCAACACAATACTTTAGCAAACTTTATTCCCTGAAGTTAAGAGGTGCTGTCCTGCAGCTGTCACACCACCTCGTCAGACTCCAGCCCGTGGACTTCATATAGAGTGTCCAGTATGGCCAGCTGCTTTTCCATGGCAGGAAGGTAAAGGCTAAGGTCCCTCTGCATCCCAATGCTGAAAGCTTCCTTCTGGTGGTCACCTTCCTTTATGGTTAATGCAGCCACAAAATCTTCATAGGATGGAGCTGCCCTCAGGGCTAACTGCAAAAGAATTGCCTGTGAGGATCTGTATCAGGATTATTTCTTGCACATTTACTCATATGTATGTGTACATGCATACACACACACTCATATGTATAAAAAACTAAGACAGCAAGAGTAAAGAAATATGAACATCCTTTTCTGTTCATGGATTTCTAAAATTATACTCTAAGTACTAAATTACATAACTTTAAGGCTAAAAGGGGCAAGTATGTTTGTTCTTGGGCTGTCTTCAGGATAAATAATGCTACCACATGAGAAAACGCTGAGAGAGGAGGAGTTTCAGAAATTTTCCTTCTCATCC
This sequence comes from Dinomys branickii, assembly GCA_004027595.1. Lineage (NCBI taxonomy): Eukaryota > Metazoa > Chordata > Mammalia > Rodentia > Dinomyidae > Dinomys > Dinomys branickii. The sequence goes on along the minus strand of PVLD010005029.1, from coordinate 96,528 downwards.
ATAGGGTGATGAAGATTCTTCCCCCAGGATCTTCAGAATTGACCTGTATGCCTGTTGCTGTGTTTCTGTTACCTAATGCTTCTATTTTATATCTCATTTCCATTTGTTTCTTTGCATATCTATTTTTTCCCCACATGGAAAACATTTCCTTTGCACCCTTGAGTAGTTTTTTAAGAAGGGAGCTAGTATGTGCTGTCAGCTTATCCCATCTGAGCCTGTGATAACCTCTGTGCTTTTCAGCCACGGCACCACACACTGCCACTTCCTAACAGAAGGTTTCCTAGACTCATCATTCCCTTCCTTTCTTCTCCCTGTTCTGCTTCTTCCTTTGCAGTCTATTCACTAATCTTGCTAAAAATCTTCTTTCTGACATCTATACTAGGTTGGTTCTCCTGAGATCAATACAGAAGCTTGAATTACTGTCCTATAATGGCTCTCTGGATCTACCTTATACTTTAAAAGGCTTTGAGAATCAATATTCGCCGTATCTTCAGTAAATGAGTAGCATCATCATGCAGAAGCTAAAAAGGCATGGATGAAGTAGACTGGAATGAATCTCAGACTTTTCAAACATTAGTCTGAGGAAATTAAGCAACACGTTCACCTCCTAGAATTTCACTCTGCTCATCTGTAGAAGGCTAATACCACTTTCCTTATTTTAAGGATGAACAGGAAATGTAAAAAGTGTTTAACCTCTGGTTGGTATGTAATACTCATGCCTAGGAGTATAAGGGAAGCGAGAATAGAATATAAAGAGATGGCCATATCCAAAAACATAACATGAGAAAAATTTCCAGAACTGAAGGATAGGAGTCTCTCAATTTAAAGCGTAATTAAGTGCTCAGCACAATAAATGATAGAAAAGAGGGAGGGGCTATCATGAAATTTTAGAGTAGAAGAATAAAAAAAGAAATCTAAAAGTGTTTTATAGGTGATAATGAATAGTTTAGATATACATGAATAGAAATAGTATTATAATTTTCTAGTAGTGAAAGCTGGAGGAAAATACAGTCATGCTTTCAAAACTCTTAGGGAAAATGATTATTAATCTAGAGTTCTGTCTACATCAAAACAAGCACTCTAGGAAAAAAAAAAAGGCACAACCAATGCTAGAACTGGACCATCCAGTCTCGCTGAAGAGGAAATCAAAAAGGTCAAATGATGACAGGTTAGTGATGGAGTTGGAGTTAGAGGCTGCGTCAGTTTAGGAGACTACAATTATGTGAAGGTAAAAAATCCCATGATGTGGTTTATGAGTCAAATTCCTTGGATGGAATAGATTTTTCCTTGAGAGGCTAAGATCATTTAGAATGAATTTGGCTCTGTTAATTAGCATGTGAGAAATCTCAAGAACCCTTCTAAAGCAGCGATGACTTGGGGAATAGTAGAAAGCATGAAGGGGCTGGTCAAGCTACGGACGGACTTAGCTTTCTACTGATAATGCTACTGTCAAATGCTGAGCACAATCTATTTTCTTAAAAACCAGCAACTTAAAAAATTATTTGCAATAATCCTCAAAGCCTTTAAAATGTTCTTATTCTGTAACTGTCAGTTACAGAGTAAGACTCACCTCTTTGTGTCTCAGGATGCTTTGTCTCTAAGTAGGGGAAAAAAAAGAACCAATCTCAGGGTAATGAGATTAATAACTTTATCTATACCCAAATACTTAAAACAATATTTGCTCAATGGTAAATACTCAAAACCATAAGTTACGGTTGCAGTTGTGGGTATCAGACATAACAATTTTTTATAGGAAACTGTTTTGAGGAAGTAAGAGCTTTAGGCAAAAGTGCATATAAATGTATGCTGTGTTCTTTCTCAGAAGAAACTCAGAAGCAGCTTAAGTTTCTAACACAGAGGATAGCGTAAATCATCGTAACTTCATACTAAAGGAAGTATTTAGTCACTAAAATATTTTTCTCAGACTTATGGCATTTAAAAATGTTCATGACAGAATCTATTAATTGGGGAGAAAGAATACAAAATTATACTACAAACTAAATGCAGAAAAAAATTACATGCATCTATACATACATAAGATACATAATCAATAAAGATACACAATACCATACATATGTAGACACATAAATATTAACATCTATAAGTAGAATATATAGTTAGATAAATATATACACATAAGTAGATCAATTATTTAATATGTAAATAAAAATACAAAAAATAAAAGCCAAGAAGATAAAACATAAAAATACTGAAAGAGGAAGTAAGGGAAATTTTAATTTTTCTCCCTCTCTATTCTTCCATGATTTCTACATTACTTATACTAAGTTTACATTACTATAAATGGGAAAAAAAAAACACTGTAGGTTCAAAAGTCCTCTGCAAGACTCTTGCTAATGATAAATTTTCAACTGTATCTGCTGCATTCTCATTGGCAACATGTCTTAGATTATCAAAATTTCAGGACTAAATTTTACCATATACTGAAAAGAAAACCCCCAAACAAAACATATCCAACATTTGTTTCTTGTAAAGAAAGCAAGTGAATGTTCCTGAATTTAATCATCTACCAGTGGAACTCATGTCAGGAACATGGAAGCAATCACAGTATTTACTCAGGGAGACCAATGAGCACAGTTAGCACCCTTTGCTTAAAAACTCAATACAGGTTTCTTAATTATTCTGTCTTTACTGCACAGGACTGTGATAGCATGAGCACTAGCTAGCCTTGGGGACAGCAATCCTGGGTATAAACCTGGGATCTGCCATAGCTCACTCTGGGACTAGACTTCATCACTCTGAACTTATAAAACAGTGGGAGTTAATCCTGAAAATTAACAAAAATAATGAACACGAAGAGTACCTGGCAGCCTCCGGTATTCAACAGGCTCCTAATAGCTATGTGGTACCTCTTATTATAACTATTTAACATGCACTGAAGGTAATATGTGCAGTATATAGCTGCATCTGGTCTGGCACCTATTCCAGTGACTAGTAGGATATAGAGCAAGCCATTTCTATGTTTTTAAACAATGTCATTTCCACTAATACTGATTTCTTATATTGTACATTCTTCCCATATCTTTACTAAAGAAAGAAGGAATGGAAGAAGAAATCATGGCCCTAACAGTTATTACCTAACCCAAGTGATGTATACTTTAAATTAGTAAAAGATACTCACTGCACAGCAATTTTATCCCATCCTTTACAAAGAACACTCATATTCTATGAAGTTTCCTAGTGTACAAAGACAGGAGACTCTGTCTTCTCACACCTACGTTGTACTAAGATTGACCCTTCTCAAGTGGCAAGCATGAGTATACTGCTGACATAAAGGAGCCATTACACCTGCTACTTACAAAGCAGGCTAAGGGATTTGTCTAAGGGACTAAGAGTCCTGGGTTTGTGTTCCAGTGTGTTGGGAAAGGAGAGGTAGTGGGTAATGTGAGGCCAAACATATAAATACAAATATTCAAAAAAACTCAGTAAGAAGAGATTTCTAGCCCTATCTACTGGTCCAACCAAGAGTTAATATTCAGAGATAAAGTTCGGCTAAAAAGCCAGGTAAGAGCCAAGAATTAAATAATAATTGAATACAATGGGCAGGAGAGGGAGCTATTATTTAAGAGAATATATAAATAAAAATACAAAAAATAAAAGCTAAGAAGATAACACATAAAAATATGGGAAAAAGAGGAAATATGAGAAATTTTAATTTTTCTCCCTCTCTATTCTTCCATGATTTCTACATTACTTACACTAAGTCTGCATCTTGAATTCACCACTTGAACACATCATTTCCCTTCAACATTACTTGGGATTTCTGCTTCCTACTTATGTCTGACATTGATACTTGAGCTTTTTACTTAATATCAGAAAGGCAATCACTTTGGAGGGGAACCTCTCCACAAGGTCACTGGAATTGGACAGGTTAAAGCATATATTTAAAATAATCTTTGTGGGGCTGGGAATGTAGCTCAGTGGCACAAGCACCTGCCTGGCAAACACAAGGTCTTAAATTCGATTTGCAGGGCCTAAATAAATAAATAAATAAATAAGCAAGTCATTGCTATTCTAGACACTTTTTGCTGCTGACATTTCCACACACCAAAGGCCTGAAAACATAAATGAAATGAGTTTCCCTTCTTATCCTCTAACACAAATCAACCACAAATATCACACACACAAGACACACTACCTTGTTTCTGATCATCCAAGCATCAGGGAGAAAGGGATGACTTACCGCAAAAACCCCACGAACTACCCAGCCATGATGCTGCCGTAATGTTTTTCCATATGCGTTATCTTGAAAAGAAAAAAACTCTATGAGGAATGAGAATAATAGAATTTGATATGCTTTTTGTACTTTTTAATGTTTGGGATAGTATAGTCCTATACGTCTTAGGAACTGGTGAGGATATCTAATTATAAAACTATCGCCAACATCTTACATAGGAAAAAAAAAGCAGTTGGATTTTTTTTAAGAAAAGTAGATCCACCTACTCTTACCCGGTGTTAATACAGTATCATAGCAGGAAAAGTTCAACATATACATAAAGAAATAAAGAAAGTGGACAGGATCTTGAAAAATTGAGACTAAGTGTAATTAAGAATACACTGTTAAAAAATGTTTAAAATGGAATTCTTTGAAAAATGGCATGACCCTGAACTCTTAGTTGTCTTCTCTAACCAGCTATTTCCCCCTTTGTAAAATGACCTCTAAGGTTCTTTCAAATCCAGATACTATTATGGGATGTCAAATGTCTGCACTCTGTGTTCCTAAGGCCCTAAATTAATAGTTAAAACTAGAAACAACTAAAAACATTATGGAAAAGCCAGGGATGGTAGTGTGTGCTGTAATCTCAGCTACATGGGAGGCTGAGGCAGGAGGATCACTTGAGCAAGGAGTTCAAGACCAGTCAGGGCCACATAGGGACACCCTCATCTCAACAAACAATCACTCTGGGCTGGGGATATAGCTCAGTGGAATAAGCGCTTGCCTAGCAAGCGCAGGGTCCTGAGTTCGATCCCCAGTACCGCAAAAAAAAAACAACAACAACAACAACAACAACAACAAACAATCACTCTAAAAAAACGTCCACCCAAAACAATGTTATGGAAGAATGGCTTGAATTTATTAAGTTAATTAAAAAGTAACTCATGCAAGGTTTATTAATTAAAGTCATACATGTTTTATATTTTAAAGACAATAATTATTATTTTTTTCTCAAGTATTTTAAAGTGAGATTTTAAAATTGGGATATAATAATCTTAATCACAAAAGTTCACAAGATCAGCTGCATTTTATGCAAGGGATGCATTCCTGAAGTTTTAGAATTACTCAACACATGGGAAATTCAGATCTGATTTTCCCACAGGTATGACTGAGTTTTTAGCAGACACAGATCTGCATCACCACCCAGAATTTTTACTTCAGTTCCATTTTATCTGTGAATATCATCTTCAGTAGTATTAGTAGCACAGTGAGTTCATCATCATAGCTGTTTGATCTTCTTCATCTTTGTATTTTACCTGACCACAACTGAATTCCCTATTCCAAACTTATTTTTTTCATGTATTAGTTTCAGCACCTAGCACAAGTTCTATAACCATTTAATGAATGCACAGGTGACACTAAACAGCTATAAAAATATCTTCAATTAAAATAAGAGCAGATGTTAAAATAATAAAGTGATAGTAAGATCACAAGTACATAGTTTCTATGCAGTAAGAACAATGTAGTTCACAGGATAATGTCATAGGAAGTTAGATGTTTGTGTTTCATTTGCAAAAATGACCCTGCCATGTGGCTGCAGCTTACTAACACTTCACAGGTTACTCAAACTCACAAGCTTTGTAATTATGTTATTAACTTTTATTTCAGTGTATGTGCTGAAGTGAGCATAGTCAACCTTTATTTTAAAAGTCTGGAGGCTTTATTAATATTCCTATATTCTATCTCAATTTTATATAATTTGAATTTGCACAAATACAATTATATTTTGTATAAAAGAATCTACTCAATATTAGTTGCAATATACAACTAATACAAAGACTGTACAAAGATTGTACATTTGGACTACAACAACAGATTTTAAGAACAGGGTGAAATGCCAACATTCAATGTGGTAAAGCTCAAGCAGAGGTAATACAGAGTTAAACTCCAGTGTGAAAAGGACTCAGCCTAAAGCAGAAACTAAGATTAAATTTAAGTTTCTTCCTTAGGAAACACTGAATAGACCAGGGAATGGTCAAAGATAACATCTTAAATAGAAGCCACAAAGCCAGTTGATTCTCTGGGAGGGGACATGTGGCATCAGGGAAACTCAGATGGTACACAAGGCCTGTGAAGATACCTTAGAAGGGGGTTGCTGATCCACAGGTATACAGTACAGACAGTGACACCAGACCCAGCCACTGAAAAAAACCAGCAAGACAGCCACATTTCCAACCACTTCAGTCATCTGACAAGCCATATGGGCTGGCAAGAGAGCATACAAGTCCACAGAAAACATCCTAAGGGGAGTTAACTAGATATCATGATAGTGAGACTTCTTATTTTCTTGTGACTATAATCCAGGCAGGACGTCAAATACCATTACAAATAGATTCAAATCTGCTGATGAATATCTACAATGAATTGGTCTGCTCAAGAATTTAGTCCAAGTCTACTACACTCCACATACTGCACAAGGAAGAAGTTGACAGGTTTATAAGGGAGCTTGCTCACATTACTGTAGACATTTGTATATAGTGCTACAGGGACAGAGATAAATCCAGCCTGATATGGTAGACAGAAAGAACTGAGAGTCCCAAAGGCTGGGCAGAGAAGGTCAGCGGTTAGCCACAGGCAGAAGCACAGTGGAACTGGAACAGGTCATGGCACGCTGGGCATTAGTGAGCAATTCATTGTGGCCAGGGAGGGAGGCTGGAATCAAACTAAGACCTTTATCCATCACATCAAAGATTCTCAACTTCTATGGCATTATGGCACTTTTTAAAAATGTAATGTATTTTTCCTAATTTCACAAATAATGCATGACCATCACAGAAAATGTGAAAAAATACTAAAACCAGGAGGAACTGAAGAACAGCATTCAATAACAGCCCGCTAAAAAAGGGCTTTCAGTGATAACAAACAGCCTGCTGTGGAACATGTGCCACTAGTTCACCACAACTGATAGTTATTTCTGTCAGATGTAATCACAGTGAGCATTTCAGGGCAATATTTTTTATAGAAAAAACTGCTATTCTTTTGAATGCATTATTTTCTTGTTAAAAAGTAGGCCGGGTGTAATAGTGCATATCTGTAATCCCAGCACTCAGGAAGCTGAGGCAGGAAGATTGCTATGGGTTCAAGGCCCTCCTAGACTACACACAGTGAATTCAAGGCCAGCCTGAACTGCATAGCGAGACTTTGCCTAAAAAAGAAACAATGTCACCATCAAACAGACAAAAGTAATCAATCTGGCTTAGAACTGGTGTAGGTAATTACCAAGTTGAGACTTATACTTTCTGACAATAAGTGTCAGATATACTGGTCCTGGGCCCTGAGCCTTCACAGATTCAAAGCCACTTGGCTGGACAAACTGCTTGTGTAAAAGGGTTCTGGGCTCAGCACTACGTCAGCCCTGGAGACCTTATACCTTTCCTCTACCTTTGCCATCAAGGTTAACCATTCAAAAAGCCTGGAAACTGTTCTCCATGCCATCCTTCTAAAGAGCAGGAGGAAGACAAGAAGAAAAGTACATATTCTATGAGTCTGAACAGCAGAGCTGCCCTGGCCCAAGGACATGTGCCTCCCACACTGCCATCTGTATCTGCCCTCCCGAGGAAGCAGCTGTTGCTTATTGTACTTGCATCTGGACAGAGGCGAGTCCCACCTGCAAGATGATTCAGACGGCCTAATGGAAGAACAATCACAGAATTCGGTTTGGGTTTACATGCTGAAATTTAAAATCAACAAATGAACTAAAACTCATTTTTAAAAAGGTAAAAGTCCTTAGCTGACTTCTAGGGCTGCAAATATCCCTGGCCAAATTAGACTGCATTAAAATAAGATGAAGTCTAAGCTTGACCTATTTTGGTTACCTAGAGAAGATTAGATAATGAAATATATTAATCTTCACAATACCTACTCATTATCATAATGCATATTCTATAATCCAAGAATATTTTTGGCCTCTGAAAGACATAAATGCCACTTTTCCCCCCATCCTTTGAAACATGTCAGTTCCCCAGAAGCTGAATCAAAACCTCCTACTAGGAAGACCTGACAATCACTTTGCCCGATTCTATACCTTTTACAAATGAAGACACAGAGGTCCCAGTGCCTTGCCCAAGGTTACAAAGCTAAAAGGCAGTGAAAACTCAGGGGATCTGTTCATCATCTCAAAACCATCCTGACACTATGCAGTTTATGTCATCTCTGTTACTCAGTAATGAAGATGAAAAATCTGCTCTTACCAGCCGTTTCCTAAAGCCTTAGCACCTAGTTCTGCTCATGGAAAGGTATAGCTCTGCAAATAAAACAAAACCAAACCCAACCTCAAAAGACTCCCAGACACAAAACAAATGCTCCGAGATGCTGTTTGTGAACTTCAGACACCACCATGAGGAAAACTTGGTGGTGAGCCAATCCTACCAGCCCAGACACATGCTAGAGGTGGCTCTGGGCAGGGTATGACTTGATTCATGATCCACAGTGCTTTCAGAATAGTCAAGTTATGATTTGATATTAAATATGTGAGAATGAGTTCTTTTTCTTAGTTCTCCTTGTCTTTGAAAGCCTTTTACGTTAATACAATACTCAGCATCCTTTAAGTTTTTTCCTGTTCTGTGCCAGAGATCTTCCTAGGGTTAATCTTTCCTTGACATTTATGAATCATTCTGAAGTGAGAGATGCAGCAATATGCTATCCTGCTGAAAGAACAGGACAGAGCACGTAACATTTCGTACAATGGTGCATGAAATGCCAGAGCAACTTTTCTTTCTTCTCTTTACAAGGGTGTTTTCCAAAACCTTTTTGATGTGGCATCTGCAAATAGAGGGGTTCAATCCTAGGGCAGACTATTAAATATATCTATCTTCAATTCCTTCCTTCAAGTGACCTCTACTGTGTGACAGGGGATGTTACCAGTACAGAGGAACTGCTGGCACGAGACTAACCAAGATGTTACACTCTGATTGTTATTATAGGGAACTCATGGCCCAAGTAAATAAAAAGGGGGCAGTTTAAAGTGTCAGGCTTCCTTCCATGTACTGGAAGTTCTTTCAGGTTATATGCAGGAATAAAATATAACAGATACATTTTCCAGAAAGCTAACACACACCAATCATTCCAATGTGTTATTTTTTTCTTTTGAGATAGGGTCTTACTATGTAGTCTAGACTGGTCTTGAACTTACTGTGTAGCCCAGGTTGGCCCTGGAACGACAGTGGTCCTCCTCCCTCAGCCTCCTGAGCGCTAAGATTACAGGCATGCACCACACCTGCCTCAATGTGTCATTTAGGACTCTGACATATTATCACCCATCTCCAAGGCTACTATGACTAAAAGTTTTACAGCATTTACTTCTAAACATTTCTTAAGCAGTGTTTTACTGAAAAGCTAAGTGTGATGAAAAGGAGGCAAAATTAAGTGATGCTATGACTCATCTCCAGCTTATTAACCCCTCTGATACAGGCAGGGGAAAAAACTGATCAACACATATAGTCAAGTGGCAGGTGAGATTTAATGTCCTAGACCTACTGGCAGATGTGTAGATCTCAAGCTTCAGTATGGACCAAAATCTCCCTAAATAACTGCTTAAAACACTGCCAGGCCCCACTCTCGAGTTCTGGATTCAGCAGGCCTAAGGTGGGGCCTGATGGTCTACATTCTAGTAAATTTCCAAGTATGCAAAATGCTGTCCTGGGCCAAAGTAGCAACCAGTGATCTAGGTTTTTAAGCCCTAGGGAGGGTACTTACCCTCTTCAACCCAACTTATTTGGAAGATTAATGTTTATCAAGAACTTAGTATAAAAATTACACTGCACTCATTTTTTTTTTTTTTTTTTGGTCTTTTTGAGACAGGGTGTCACTATGCAGTTCAGGCTGGCCTTCAACTCAAAGCAATCCTTCTGCCTTAGCCTCTTGAGTACTGAGATTACAGGCATGTGCCACCACACCTGGCCTACACTGGGTACTCTTTAACAGCAGCCACTGTCAGAGTAAATCAAATTTAGAATTAGGAAAAAAAATGCTACTTTGCCTGTATATGGCATATAAATAGCACACACTATCTGTTTTATCTCCATATCCACCATCTCTCATTTCAGACAAGATATCAGTTCCACTTATAAAGTCTGTGACTTTAAAATGAGAAAATAAAAGCCATTATCCCACAAGAAATGTGCTTTGAGCCTAGCCTATGAGGTCTTTGTAAACAAGTCTCAATAAACCACATTTGTTTGCACAGAGCTTCTTATGCCTGTGTCTGGAGGGGAGGAAGGGTAAATTGGTTAGGCGCATTTCATCTCTTCTCAATGAAGAGCAGCAGGAAATTAGAGATTACTACAATCAAAGAAATGATTTTAATCAAGAAAACCATGTTTGAAATGAACATGAACTTCAGAATTAAAATATCAAATCCACAGCCCCCCTTTCAGCACTGAAAATAGTGCTTGCAGGGTAAGGGAAGAAAGGAAGAGCTGAGATCAGCCATGATTAATTCAGTCACACAGCAGATTTTGCCTGTTAAACTGTCTTCTTCCTTCTGAGTTCACATCTACAGGGCCCAGGTTCCAACTGAAATAAAATGTATCAGCTACAGGAGAAAAAGGTACAGAACTAGGGTGGGGGTGGGGTCTGAGGGTATATCCTCCACCTCTGTTCTACTCCCAGGGTCAAAGCCTTTTTCTGTGAGCAGCTGGTTTCATTTTACCCCAGCTCCAGCAAAGGTTAAATGGGATTGGCACTGCCCTCCTCTCCGCAGACATAGCAGCGTGCAACCTGTACAGTCCATAGGCACAAAGCACAGATTCCAAAATCTTCTGCATTTCCTACATGTGATGTCATCCTTCCAGTGAGAAATCTCCACATTAAGAGGTTAGTTTGAAGAGAAGCTTCTGGTTTGGGAGCTGAGTTTTATAAACTTACCTGCTATTTCTGACTTGGGACAAATAAGCCCTATTTCCTGGCAGGTTGTCAACCTCACATGTGATGGTGGTGATGATGATGGTAAGAGTATAAACAATAACAAGAGTAAACCTCTACTGAGTGCTTATTATGTGCCCAATGTTTTTCTAACATTTTTCAGATGCATGAACCTATATAATCTTCACAACAACTTTACTAGAGAAATATTATCACCAGTCCCACTTTATAGATAAAAGAAACGGGCACAGAGAGGTTAAAAGAGCACAATGTCAGTAAGTGACAGAACCCCATGAACCATTCCACAATCCATGCTCCTAACAGTCTTTCTGCACTCCTTACCATTCCACAGATAATGACTAGGGGGCATGTGTAGAGGTGCTGAACACACTGCTAGTACTTTCAAGTACAACATGAGGGGAGAATATAACTGAACCTACCCTGGACATATAGGGGTTTATGGGGAGTTAAAAATAGAAGGTGGTCAGGGAGGGTGAAGACTGTGAAAACATGGAGTTTTAAGATAAGGGTCATAAACTGGCCCTACCTCAGATCCCTATAGGGGTCTGAACCAAGTATTTTAGCCTTTCATAATTTTGATTCCCTATTGTATACAGATAGGTTGATGTGAGGATTAAGTTGTCTAAACCCACAAATTGTTACAGAAATGTCCATATTAATTGTTTTATGGCACACCAACAATTTCTAGACAGGGTGGCTGGGGGAAATCATATGGAGGCAGAATTTCTCAGGATTCATAGCCCAGAAGCAAGACTAATAGAAGGAAATAGAATCTATCTGTAAAACTGAAAAAAAAAAAAAATGACACACAGAACACTGGCTCCCCTCCCTACCAGAAACATCTAATTAGTTATTTTATTGTTCATAATCATAGCCACTCAACACTCAACTATGTAAATTATAGTAATACAGGGCTTCAAAACAATATGGTATTTTATTCTTCCCCAAAGACATGCCTCAAGTACTATGCTGGAAGAATTTCCTATCAACCAATGTGAGAGTTTAGCCACTGTAGGAATTCTCTGAGGATGCTTCCAAGTCCTAGTATTTTCCAAAATAAGGTCCGATAGATACATGCACACATGTGTCATCCACCCACCTATCCAGTGCTGACAGAGCACCTATAATGGTGCTGTCAAGATGTGAGATATACTATATAAGATGATCTCCTTTGACCAAGGAGCTTTCTCCAAATCTTGGCTCTATCGTACAAAATGGGACACATAGATCATTTGAGGAGTACAAGGTGATGACAAATCCCCAAGATTTCCACCTGCAATTCCTTTTATGGTTTCTGAAGTATTCTCTTTGGAGAATCCAAAGTATGCTCTTTGAATACTGATTTGAGGACTGTACTGTATGTGAAGATTTATTTAAGAAAACTAACTTCTTAATAATATTATGTCTTCCTATTAAACTTAAGGGATGACTTTCCATCAATTCATGCTTTTTAATAAGTAACTAGACCAGGTCATTGCCTCATGAGCAGCATGCCTCCCCATTTCTTTTGGAGATATGGTCTCGCTATGTAGCCCAGGCTGGCCCTGAACTTATTATGTAGCCCAGGCTGGCCTCAAACTTGCAGTGATCCTCCTGCCTCTGCCTTCTTCCTGCTAGGATTACAGTCATGGAGCACCACACCTGGCTCATGAATCCTTTTTAAACAAAGTATACAGGAAGCACACAATCCATAACAATGAAATAAGGAACAAACCAAATTTTGAAAAGTAGAAATTTCCTATACCCTGTCTCGTCCCTCAGGCGTATCCACTCCAAATACTACTCAACTGATCTCTCAAAATGTAAAGAACACTTACTCAGGGCTGTCTGGATATCTTTTTCACCATTTTTCACTTCTGTCAAAAATCCCTTTAAAAATTTGAGACCTCTGAAATAAAGAAGAGGAAGAAGTATTTTCAAGGTTTGATTATACTGAGCATAAAAAATGGCAGATACCAATGTTCCTCTTTCAACAGTATCTCAGGCATAGCAATAAACAGGCCAAATCATACAGTAGTCTTTTCTGAGTTTCTTTCCTATCATGTCCCTTTATGATGCTCCAGGCCTTTCCCTTACCCCATCTAATATAACTAAAGTAGTAGCTTTCAAAACGTGGTCCCAGGACTGGGGTTGTAGCATCACCTGGGATTTATTAGACATGATAAATTACAGGGCCTTACCTCAGACATAAGAAACCAGAAATTCTAGTCTTACATCCAGTGTTTTTAAAAAGCCCTTCAGGAAATTCTGATGCCATTAAAGTTGGAAAGCCATTGATGTAAAGAGAATGGACTGAATTTTCTATCAAGATTTTTATATGTATTTTAATATATATAATATCATCATCAAAAGAGATAGAAAAAAAGTTGATGCTCTGTTCATTAGGCCTTCTAGAAAGGGCAACATAGTTTAGTTACATTCTTCTTTTAGAAGTAGTCTTTGTATAACAATTGTTTGCTGGAAACATTTCAACTATGCTGTATTTTAGCTGCTACCCCACGAACTGCCTCACCTCTTCAGCCACAAGAGGGCTTCAGTAGCTGAGTTCCTAACCTGAGCTACTTCCGCCTCCACTTCGTGCAGCACTATTTTCTGGAGGGTAGTAAACTCTTCCTTGTTGGTTATATACTTCTGATTTACTTTCTGGAGGAAAAACAGGGAAATAACCTAAGTTAAAAACACTAAAGTTACCAAGAAAATCAGTATTAGTATTGAGACTTAACTTTGGCAAGAAGGTCTCTAAGAAATGAAAATAAGACTATTAACTTTCTTCTCGTTTGAGAATTCTATGAGGCTTAAACTAGAATTAAATATTAGCCCTAGGGTTTTAAACTATTGTTTTTTAAGATTTTTTCCTGTCCTGGAGCCTCTTCTACAGCTGAGTGTAGCAGACATTTTTCATATGGAATATAAAACTCAGTAAGGACAATGAGCATATTTTATGAACTATTGCTTCAGAATACAAAGTGTGCATGTCTGCAGAAATTCTTCATCCTGCTTCCTCAAAGAGTGGTATCTAGTGATGAAAGAGACTAATCTTTGTTTATTACAGTCTCAAGAAAGTAACATTCAATCTACAATTAAGAGAGACTCAAAGTTTAAAAGTTGTTACAAGTAACATTTACAACTTAACTGGAAAGGAGGAGGCTGAGAGAGACTCCATATTGCTGACAGTCCCTCAGCTGCACCTGGAAGCTGGACATTTTGAGTCTGACCACTAATAACTATTTTCTCTAACATTTTCGGGGGGATGTATAACTTGTTATTGTTTATACCTAAAAAGCACAACATCAGTGTTGATGTCACAGTAAATCTCCACTGATCCATGCACTGGTCATGAAGAGGAAATGCTGGTTTCACCTTTAAAACAAACGTTCCACTCCACAAAGAGCTTGCCTCCAGCATATAGTAAGGATGTCGTTAGATATCCTGCTGAATACTGACAACGTGAGAACAAAGTTTCTTGCTCTCTGAAAGAGCTATAATATCCGTTTTACTTTTTGATTTAAATTCTTGTTAAACACAAAAGCACTGAAAATGTTTTTCTTTAATTACAAGTTTTTACGGAGGCAAGCCAGTATACAAACCTTAATATTTCCAACAAGATCCATTTTAACAGGAGCAAATACTGTAGGGCCAAGTTTATCTGGAAGAAAGGATCAAAATTTTTTGAACTGTTTTTGAGACAAGGTCTTGGTGTGCAGCTCAGATTGGCCTGGAACCCATTTATATACCCCATGCTGGCTTTGAACTCACAGGCCTTTTGCCTCAATCCCCAAAGTGTTAGGATTATAGGCAATAAATACATTTTTAGATTTTGATGCAACATATTTTTAATAGTAGTGACACATTTAAAAGACTTCTTCCCACACATCTCTTAAGTTTTGTTTCTACATCGTTTTCTATTTTTTTTTCTTTCCGGGACCGGGGATCGAACTCAGGGCCTTAGTGCTTAGCGGCAAGCACTTACCCCACTGAGCTGTACCTCCAGCCCTCGTTCTCTAAATAAGGTTGAAAAGCTTGACATTGCTACCACCTTTTTCTATCACACTACTCTGAGGTAAGTAACTGTAAAGAGGTCTTAAATGGCAGATGAGATGAAGATAATTTTATAGACTTAGAATACATTTTTGAAATCCTTAGGGCTGAACTGATCAGTATGAATATTTAGCACCTGCAATATGGCCAGTCTAAGTTGAAATGTTAGTGCATACCAGATGTTGCAGTACCAAACAATGCAAAATAGGTTAGTGATGACCCTTTTATATTGACTACACATGTTGAGATATTTTGGATATACTATATTAATAAAACATTAACTTTTACTATTTTAATATCTCTTCTAGAAAATACTACATTTTTGGTTTGAATATTTATTAGAAATGTTTGCTAAATATAATTACCAATTTTAATTATTTAAATTTACTAAAATTATTTTTACTAAAAAAAAAAGTATAGCTTAAAAAGGCTAGAAAAGATAATGGAAATCCAAAAAAATTGAGCTTTTAAAAAGATACAACAGTTTAAAAAGTCAAAAGTAGAAATAAAATAGCACAGTAAAAAAATAACCCTTGGCTAAGCATGAGGAAAAGCATTAAAACAAAATAAATAGCAACCTGGTAGAACCAAGTAGAAGATAGAATTAATCATAACACTATATTCATTGTATTAATAAAGTATGGGAAAAATGTGATGATTTTATTAACTACAGAAAAAAATGTATACAAAAGCAATTCTAGATTTAGCAAATAAAAATCAATTTATATACACACTCTCAATAAACTAGAAAATGAGATAAAATACTTTTTACAATAACATCAAAAACCACAAAATTCTAAAATTTATTCCTAATACAAGACAAAACTGTATAAAACAGAGAAAATAAAGATAACTTATTAAGTATGTACGGAGAGAAAGAAAATGAATGAATGAATGAATGAATGAATGAATAAATGGGACTGGAAGAGTCATTGTTATTCAAGATAGCAATTTTCCCCTAATTGGTTTACAAATACAGTGTAACCTGAATGAAAAGGTTTTTTGAAAGCTGCAAAGCTACAATTTATATACACATGCAAAAGATCTAGACAGAATTGCCTAAACAATCCCAAATAAGAACAAAATAGGAAGACTTGCACTATCTGACTTATAATACACGTAGTACTGGCATAAGGAAATACACAGATAACTGGAACAGGAAAGAGTTCAGAAATAAGCTCATTTAACAGTCAACTGGTTTTCTACCAAACTGCCAGAAACATGTAAAAGAGAAAATACTGTTTTTTTGATAAATAATTCTTGAACAATCAGATTATCATAAGGAAAATAAAAATGAACTTCAAATCCTGCACTCATACAAAGTAATTCCAAAATGGATGACAGACGTAAGTGTAAAAATTAAGTCTAGAGAAGAAAATAGAATATTTTATGACCTTTGGTTGTAACAAATGAGCTCTTAGAGTTTTTTTTTTTTTTTTTTTGGCGGTACTGGGGATCGAACTCAGGACCCTGCGCTTGCTAGGCAGGCGCTTATTCCACTGAGCTATATCCCCAGCCCTACAAATGAGCTCTTAGAACATGAGAAACATGAACCATAAAAGAATAAGTTGAATTTCATCAAAATCAAACTTCTGCTTTTCAAAAGATACCTTTAAAAAGATAGGTAAGCCATAGTGTGAGGGAAAATATTCATGATGTATAATGGAATATATAAAGAACTCCTAGTAACCAGTAAGAAGAAAAAATAATCAACTTTTTAAAATGGGTTAAAGATTTGGACAGACTTTACAACAGAAGACAGCAATACCAATAATCATATTAAAAAGAGTTTCAACATCACTAGCCATCAGGGAAATGCAAATTAAAATGAAAATGAGATACCATTAAACATTCAAAGAAATGGCCAAGGGGTTTGGGCATATAGCTCAGTGGAATATGTGCCTGCCTGGCAGATGCAAGATTCTGAGTTCGATCCCCGGTACTGCAAAAAAAATTTAAAACAAATCAAAGGAATGGCCAAAACAAAAGATACTGATACTGCCAAATGCTACTGAAGATGTGAAGCAAGTCGAATACTTATGCAGCTACTGGAAGTGTGCAGTCATGCAACCACTCTATCAATGGTTTGGCAATTTATTATAAAGTTAAACAATCCTGATCCTAAGTATTTACTCAAAAGGAAAAAAAAAAACATATGGCCATAAACACAAAAATTCAGGGAACTTTATTTATAACAAAAACTATCCAGTTGTCCAATGGATGAAGAAATGAATTACGGTATAGTCATTTAATAACTCAGTAATAAAAAGGAATGAACTATTGATATATGTAACAAGGATGAATCTCAGAAACATGCTAAGTGAGAAAAGCCAGATGCAAGAGTATATGATTCCATTTACGACGTTTTTGAATAGGCAAAACTAACCTAATATGACAGAAATCAATAAAATGACTGCTTCAGACCTAGTAGAGGATTGGGGACCAGCTGTTACAGGGAATGTTCTGGAGTGATGAAAATGTTTATTTTGTAGGGATACAAATTATATAGGTAGAGGCAAATTATATAGGTGTGTTTATCAACACTGAATCATAACACCTCAGCTCTATAAATTATACCTAAATGTTTAAAAATTGACAGTTCAATTGCTGGTATTATTGACTTTAAATTAAATAGATTTGAATTCAAATAAATTTACATTTTTTTTTTCCTGAGGGTTAACCCAGGGCCTCACATGTGCTTATAAACATTCCACTATTGAGCTACAGCCTGTCTTTTTAAAATTTTGAGACAGGGTCTTGCTAAGATGCCCAGGCTGAACTTGAACTTATGATTCTCTTGCCTCAGCCTTCTGAGTAACTAAGATTATAGGCATGCATCACCATTTCTGGCTTGTAATTGTTTTAAAATCTTTGTTGCAACTGGTAAGTTTTTCTGTTTTTTTTCATAGTATCAGTAGTTTTGCGGCCTGTTCCTCAACTATTTTTACTTGTGCTTTTAGATATACTTTCTAGAAAGCAGAATTCTCTTTTTTCATTACAATACTCTGAGGTCAGTAATTATATTAGACATGAAATTGCAACATGCCTTAATGTTTTATGGTCATACAATTTTAACTTTGCATCTGGTCATATGAAGGGTGGTCTCACTATATTTATTTTGCAAAATAACGCGGTAAGACATTCTAGAAACTAATGAGTGTAAGGTAACTGCAGAAATCTTACCTAATACTGGAACCACAGCATAACATGATGCCAAAAAAGCTTCTGTGGGAATGCCACTGTCTTCCAGAAGTTCAATGTCACTAAAGCTTAAAAATTTGGTGAAATCAGGAGGAAAGATTAAAAATACATCAGCATTCTCTGCAACTGAAAGATAGTTCTAAAAACAGCTGTCTGTAGGGCAAACCATTTGTCCTGATTTCATGGATATCCCCAAGTGATTTTTTTAAAATTATAAAATGGTCAAGATAATTTTCCTAAGATAATTTGCCAAAACAACTTAAAATTTGTTCATACAGTACTTCCTCATCACCCTCCACTTCCTTTTCACCCACTATTCAGACGAGGTAGATGGAAAAGCAGGTAACCTGGTATCGCGTCCTCCGTTCTCTCTGACGCACCATCACCTGAAGCACCTCTGGATGATGTTCCAGAGGAGAACTAACACCTAACTGCAAACAATTTCAGAGGGTATGTACTACCTGGTATTCATAGTACTGAAGAAAGTTGGGATGACTTCTTTTCCTTCTTCCCAGAGGGATTCTGGAGAGCAATTTGAAGAGTTTGATCTAGGCTCTGCTAAGTTGCTATCATCACTTCCGAAGTTTTCTTCTCCATCTTCTTTTATTATTTCACCTTGAACTACAAGGTAGAAGATACCATCACTGATCTATTATACAGATCTTTTACAAATGGGAAGGATACCAAGAGATGAGGGGGAGATTAGAAAAAAGAATTAAGATGGCTATTTACATGTACCAACTCCCCACAGGAATATAATAAATAATGTGTTACAAACATGTACTAATAAAATAAAAAAATTAATATACAGTATTGGTAAAAATTGGTAAAACACTGAAAATACAGAAAAACAAAAATCTGAAATAACGTACAATACATACATACATACATATTCAAAGAAAATTGGGCTTAAATACTAGATTTTATTCTGGTTGTTTTCACTAAAGAGTGTTTCATGAGTATTTCCATTATCATTCAATGTTGTTGAAAAACATAATTTTAATGACCATGTTAGATAACTTTCAAACTTCTATTATAAAAATAGTCAATCTTCATTCTGAGCATATTTGTGACTTTGCCTACTTGCTAAAATTTGTAACTCTAAAATCGATACTTTAGCACTTTTCTAGTCATTCATCAATATCTGGAGAGTGGTGAAAAATTTGTCACCTGACATGCACATTCCAAGCTGAGGTGAAACAAAGTAATGCTCTGTCTTGTTTCAGTTCTCATACTATAAATAAATGTCTTTCTTTAGTAGCACATATTTTGCACATTTGTGCTTTTTTTTTTTTTTGCAGACCAAACCCAGGGCCACACACATGCTAGGCAAGCATGTTTATCAGTGGGCTACATCCAAAGCCTTATAATATTTTATTTTGAGATAGGGTCTTACTAAATTGCTTAGGCTGGCTTGATTCTTGTGATCCTCTGCCTTAACTTCTGGGGTAACTAGGATTATAGGCATACACCACTATGCCCCACTATGTTTGTGCTTTTTTTTTTTTTTTTTTTTTTTTTGCGGTACTAGGGATCGAACTCAGGACCTTGTGCTTGCCAGGCAAGCACTTATTCCACTGAGCTATATCCCCAGCCCCTATGTTTGTGCTTCTTAAAAGGGCCCTTACCTCTAGTACTGTTTAATATATATATTAAGGCTATAATGTGCTTTAGGAACAAAATATATCTGTTAGATAAGCTTCTTTCAGGCACTGATTATAGTGCTATTGCGTGTCATTTTAATGCTAGTGAATCAACAATACATATAAATATAGTGTCTTTAAATGGGAACACATATAAAACAAGGTTATATATTGATTGGTCAACAAAAATGTGACCAGAGGCTTGAAGGGAACTAATTTTCTATTTCCTCTGGAAGCAACAGCACTATTTGCAAATTTAGTATTTGAGTGACTTGATAAAACACAACTCAGGCAGGATAGAAGAAATAAAAGGTGGGTATAAAAGAGATGAACTCAACTACAAATTGTACTTTTAAGAAGATCGCCATTTTTGGGCCTCTGCCAAAGCTCCCCAAGAAGATCCATATCACCATTCCTTTGATTAAACTTAGGCTCCTTCCTGACCAAGACCCATCACACCCAAGATTTCTCAGGAACACTCAAAAATCCACAAATTGGGTTAATGGGGAAAGTAAGGAGCAGGAGCCTGATTCTAAGATAAAAGAACAGGTTGAAAGATTTTAAAGAATATTTTAATTACTAAAAAGTACAAAAACAAAAACTACCCATACCTGTAGAATGAGATAGTACCCTTCTGGGGAATGGTCACCTTTTTCCAGGTTTCCATCCCTTTAAGAAAGCATAAATGTTCTCTGTTCCAGGAAACAATGTGCCTCATTCCTCCGAGTGCCCGTACTTCACTCTTGGATACATCCAAAATCTGTGCCTAATAAACCCTTCCTGTGCTCCTCACGAACATGTCCTGAAAACTTCTTACAAGATGGCACTCAGCAAGCTTGCAAACTTATTCTACAAAAGAGTGCATTAAGTTCTTTATTTCCACTTGGGAACCTCTTAGACCCAGCCTGGTGACATAACTACCATACATAATGAGAACTGACTGAACAGTTCAGAACATCCCTTAAATTTGACCCTTGTCCTTAAATCTGACTAGTCTCTGAAAGCAAACTCCTAGAAATAAAATTGTTGGGTCAAATATATGACAATATGTTTTGACAGAAATTCTCCTGTCTTTATTATTTAAGAGATAAAACTTCAGTGATGTGTGCTTTACTTTTCTTAGTAAACAACTAAGATGTTCTAGGATTAACACATACATCTCTGGATTTCCTTCTTAACACGGACAGATGGGTAGACAGAATACTCTCAGTGAAGCTACTGGTTCCATGCTAATCCCTATCATGTACTCCATCATGGGTAAAAATCAAACCCCCAAATTTCCTATTGTTAATGGTTTCAGATTTTACTTCTGTTTTTACCTGTTATATTCTCCTCTGTATTTTCTTCACTCGATATGCTACAGTCTATCTCTGCAGATTTCAAATATAAAGGGCTCTTGTTTTTCATTAGGATTTCTTCATCACCATTTATTTCCATATTTAAAGATCCATTTTCATAAGTGTTCAACTCCATTTGCCTAAAATATTTTTCAAAAGAAAAAAGCCAGAAAGTCCAGTGACTTGGTTATAGGTTCCTTGGGCAGATGTTATTTAGATGAATAAGGAAAGAGATCACAATCACCAAATCCTTTTAACAGTAAAAACAGAATTGTTAAACTAAGTCAAACCTCACAGTCTCCTAGACACCAAGAAAAGCATCTGCCTATGACAGGAAGCAGACCTAGGAAGAGCTTAATCAAACCTAGGAAGAGCTTAATCGCTCTTCCTGTATCCTTAGCTAACTCAATCTTTCTGCTCCCCACCAGCCTTAAGAAAGAAATAGCCACTGACAGCCTTTGACTTCCAATCATCTAACTTAAGTATCAGATTTAACACTTTGACTTTCTTAAACTTCTCCGCAGGAGGCTTTTTCTCAACCACCAGCCACTTCCATGAATTTACTTGGCAGTTAACTGCCTAGAAGCCACATGCTGTGGTGAGCTGCCCTACCACCCTGGTCCTGCTTTTTACCAGCAAGAAAAACACCCAAGAGGACCACAACACATCCTGAGGAACCTGCCACACTTCATTTTTTTTTTTTTTTTTTTTTTTTTGCAGTACTGGGGATCGAACTCAGGACCCAGCGCTTGCTAGGCAGGCACTTATTTCACTGAGCTATATCCCCAGCCCCACACTTCAAAGTAATAGAAAAACCTATTTAACATTCAAGTGAAATAGTTGACTCTGTTAATGGGTCAATCATAGTATCTTATTATAGGTGATTATACCTAGCCAAATTAGAACAAAGGTATTTTCTTCTAATAAAAATAAGGGTTCCAGCTACATGGTTAAGTCTAGGAAAAGCATTTTGCTGTTTTCTAAAAACAAAAAAAATTACATTTCAACCTAGCAATTCAAAATGTGAGTATATAGCAGGAATAACTCAAAAGAAAAGAACACAAATATTTCCTCAGTAGAAATATTTACAAAAGGATAAAATCAGAAACAACCAAATTGGGAAGAATCCTTGTAGTAAGCAAACAACAGTTTATAAAGGATATATAACAATTTGAAAGAACAAGTGCTCACTTCAGCAGCACATATACTAAAATTAAAAATGCCTATATAACATATGTAACCATATCAATATATACCTTTTTTTTTTTTTTTGCAGTACTGAAGGATCAAACTTAGGGCCTCATGTATGTTAGGCAAGTGGTATAGTACTGAGTAACATTTCTCAGCCCAGCATGTACTTTTTAAAACTGAAGGTATGTTAGTGGAATAGAAATAATTTATTTTGATATAAACCTGTTTTTTCATCCTACTACTTGAGATTTTTATTTCTAAACGAAACAGAAGAGCACTGCTGCCTTTTCTGGACAAATACATTGAAATTAATACTCAGCTCCTATGTAAGAGAAATTCCAATCCTCACTAACTCTAGAGATGGATGGGTGAGAGCTATGTCCTAGGGCAAATGTCAACATTTTCCCTTTAGTGCTGAACCAAGGTCTATATTGTTTTATGCTCACCCAAAACAGGAAAGTCAGATACTGGCTCCTTCTATCTAGTATCATCTCAAATCATAAGAAAAACCACTTAAAGATAAAGATGTCAGCCTCCCCCTCAACAAGGAATAAGTATATCCAATTTTTTTTTGGAAAGAAGAAAAACAAACAAAAAATTATCATACCTTTCCAGTGAATTGTGAATTGGTACAACAGGATGTTTCATCTTTAAAAGAAGCAAAGAAGAGCATTACTTAGAATTTTATCATACACGAAAGTGGTAAATATGACTATAATATATACTGTCCCACTCAATACAATTTTAAGTCATCCCAAAGTAGAGTCATTGGTCACAATTTGCCCTTCTCATTAATTGAAATAATGGCACCCAAATTTCTAAGGAAAAGGAAAATGACCTTTGAAAGTCCTAATTACCATAGCTAAACTCTTGGTGACTGGTTCTGTAAATCAGTTATGTTTACTAAAGATTAATACACAGGAAACTAAGACCCAGGTATTATATCGACATGAGAGGTATGGTAAACACTACAGGGTTCCTGCTCTTAAACTAATTTCAATAAGGAATAGGGCTAAAACAGGACAATGTATATGAGGAAGCTCCTAGTTCAAGCTGAGTATTTGGAGAAAATATGAACAGAAGATGAGTAAGAGCTATCCTGGGAAAGAACTGGATGGGCATTCTTGGCACTGGGTTATGACATAAGAGAGAGTGTATGTGTGGGGAGAGAATGATGCACTAATATGTTAAGCCAGGTAATATTAGGGAAAGAGGCTGGTAATATCAGAAGGGGCTAAAAGGTTTTATCTTTAATGTATATATAATGAGAGAGCCACTGCACAGTTTAGGTAAAGTGATCCAATTTATATTACATTAATGTAAATACTGTTTGCTGATTGGATCAGCCTGAAGGTAACTAGCTAGAAAACCACCACGACTCTAGGATAAATTCCTTGAATAAGGAAGTCAGAAAGAGGAGGCTACATTAGAGATGTGTATAGATGTTTAAACTGCCAAAACAGTTGACTAGATATGGAAGATTGAAATCAGATATAAAAATGGACATAAAATTCAATAAAAAATGTCTTTATCAATCATAAAGGCTTAGACTTTACAGCTTTTCATTGTGCCTTTGTTATGGCTTACATCTAAAATATCCCTCAGAAGTCTCCAATGTTCAGAAGTGGGCCTTTTGGAAGGTGACTGACTCACGGGTGCTGTACTTTTCTTGGATGAATCCACTGTTGAGTTCCTAGCTGAATGTGCTATGAGGAGGTGGGGCCCAGCTGGATGAAGTAGACCACCGGGGGATATGACTTATAAGATAGAGCTTGCTTTTTCTTTTCTTCTTTTTCTATTTCCTGGCAGCCCTGGAGTGAGCAGCTTTCCTCTGGAAAGCCCTTCTGCCTTGCCAGTTCTGCTGGAGAGCTTAACTAGGAATGGAACCATCTGTAATTGTGAGCCAAATACACTGCGCCTCCATTAAGTCGCATGTGTCAGATATTTGTCTTTGCAACATAAAAGCTAACTATATTAACGCTGTTGCAGACACTGAGCTGGCCTTTTACCTTGCTTGACTTGACCATGGCCAGCTGTGGTGATCCAGGGGGAGTGTGATAAAGCAGCTCAGAGGTGAAGGCTGCATTAGCAATCTGCATGCATTCTTCCAGGGTCTTTAGAAAAGTATTGCAAGTTGATTTCAACAGAGTACCCACATCAATTCCCTCCTACAAAAAACAAACAACCATAACAAAAAAAGTAGAAGATGCTTATCTCACCAAAAAATAAAAAGTTTAATTGCAGTATGCCTTTTAAGGCTTTTATCCACAAATTATTAACAAGACACTGTACTCAACTGTTTTGCTGGACAAATATATCAGTGACAAAAGAAAAAAAGTGGAACTAGCCCAATCTACCCATTTGCCAGGTACACTACTTTGTCAGTCTGACCTTTCACTTTCTCCAATTTAAATTCACTGTAGCTAAGGGAAGCAATACTGTAAGACAGCACTGTACCAGGTGCTGGGCACTGAGTTCATGTGAAACTTCCAGAAACTGTACAACATTTGCTTTCAGTATGGAACACCAAATAATTTCAATAACTGGAGTTCCTTTAAACAATAAATTGATCTTTTTTTTCTGTTACTGAAAGTTAGTTTCCTTGTTCACACTCTGACTAGAGTAAAAAGACCACATCTTTGTGGTCTCTACATTTCTTTCACTTTGTATTTCCAACACTCCCAGGTCACAGACGATAGTTTTCATCAGCAACTTTCCAAAGCACGTACTATATGTACTTTCCTTCCTCAATTAAAGATTGCTGTGGTCACATTTTCTCTTACTTCATCATCAGGGCTTTTTACTCAGCACCACAGATACCCTGGACTGGTTAATGTGCAGGGGCAGGGTGCACCTATCCTGTTCACTGTAAGATATTAAGCAGCATCTTGGCTTCTACCCACTAGATGCCAGTGGCACTCTCTCAACCATGACAACCAAAATGTTTCCAGACACTACCAAATGTCTTTTTGGGGGCACAGGTGCTCGGGCTGACAATAACTGCTCTAGACTTTGCAATAATATAACTGATATTTTGTTTCTCTACCTGCCCCAACCCACAAGCACAGTAATTACACAACACAACACAACACTGACAAATGAATAAGAAAGCCCAAAAAGAAGCGTGTAAATGAAATTGAGATAAATAACCTTTATAAGAAAGACCTCAAACCACATATACTAGTAGCATGGTATTCTATTACCTAAGAAAATGAATTAAAACATTAAATTTAATCTGCACATTCTTCTTATAGATATCATTCATCAAGTTATAACTTCTTTGGAAGCAGAGATACCCTGTTTAATGTGAACCATTCAATACACAGTTTAACATCACAGAGATCTTTTAATATGTTTTAGGGTGAATGAATGACAATTCTATCAATAAAAGTTAAAAATCACAATTCTTGTTGACATAGAATAAAGTTGTGCCTCCATCTCTGAAAACACACATTTACTCCAAAGCACAACAATTATTATGGTAAAAAAAAATGCAGTTAGTCTCATCAAAGATGACAGATACATACTATTGACAGACATACCACTAACACCCTATAGCACACCTAGGAAATAGTTCTATAAGACAGATAAGACTCTTTTTAAAATGTGATACACATGGCCAGGTGAGGTAGTGAGGGCTGGGGATATAGCTCAGTGGAATAAGTGCCTGCCTAGCAAGCGCAGGGTCCTGAGTTCAATCCCCAGTACCGCCAAAAAAAAAAAAAAAAAAAAAAGAATTCCCAGGTGAGGTAGTGAATGCCTATAATCCTAGTCACTTGGCACACAGAGGCAGGAGGATAATCAGCCTAAAAAATAAAAAGGGCAGGGTGTAGCTCAGTGACAAGGCCTGGATTCAATCTCCAGTACTGACAAAAGAAGTGATACAAAGAGAGAACCATACTTCAGTATGTCAGTACTAAGTTCCAAGTGTTATCAATTAATTAATCCTGAATTCACTCCAGGAAGGAAAACTGTATGCTTCCATATGCTACAATGCACACATTTCTTTGTAGAATTTTGTTATTTTCTTCTTTAAAAAAATAGCAAAGTCTATTATAGTCAGGAATTCTGTGAGAATAAACATTACCTATAAGCAACCTAGTACTACTTTTTCATGTATAGTATCAATAATATTATTAAAATATTTACCTCAGAATTAGACATACCAGTTGTGGTCACTTCTTTTGTTTTATCTACTTGCTGAACAAGGAGGTCACAGTAGAGTCTTAGTTCTGACATTTTGGTTTTCAAGTTTTCAGTGTTTTCAGCAAATTCTGAATAACAAAATTATAGTAGTGTAGTTACCAGAATGAATAACAAATCTTAGTATAATGCAGAAGTGGAATATATAATATAGGTTTATCGTTTGTGTTACAGATGTGACAAAGATGAGGGGACAAGAAGGACAGGTAAAGGGTATTTCCAGTGTTTTGAAGTAAAATACGCTGCATCTCAAGACAACATACTGAATAATCACCGGCACAGGAAGAGGAGAGAACATTCCATCTGCATCTCCTATCAAAACTGGCAGCAAAGTAGGGTTCAGAGCTCTGGTCTCAATTCTGCTTCACTGAGTTTTAAGATGGGATCAGAATGATCTATCTCCCACTGCATTGCTCATACCTGGGAAACAGTGTTCCGTCATGTCCACTCATCATCAAGAACATAGTGTCTTATTTTGGCTAAGGACAGGTTATGCTGCCTATCAAGGCACATAGCCATTAGTAACAGCAAGGCACTCCAGCGACTCTGTTGCTGCACACTCAGCTACAATTACTACCACCCTTGTTTCTTCTCCATGGAAATACTGCATATTACCATCTGCTGGAGTCAAAGCTGATGGCTTCTAGCATTTGTTCCTGATTTTGTATCAAAAACAACCAATAAAGAGGCCATTTTACTGAGTTTACCTGAAGAGAGAAACAGCCACCATAACTGTCATGAGAAATGTTCCCTGGGACAATCTGCCTCCAACTCCCCCTTTCCTTTGCCCGCCCAATCTCCTCAGTTGCACACACAGAACTGTGGAGCTGGGAAGGCAACAAGCAGGGCCCATGCAGTAAGCCCTGGCATTTTTGCACCAGTCCAATGAGAAAATTGGGCCATTCAGGAGACCTAATGGTATCAAGTCAATACTAAGCAGCAGCAACCTAACATTAGGTATCCATCCCACCTAAGAGAAAGGAAAGGGAAAACAAAGTACTACTACCAAAAACAGAATGAGTTTTTCTGGCTGAGCTACTGTTTGCCGAAGTCTCTGCCTAACTGGATACTACAATTTGGTGCCTGGCTAGGTATTACACTGTTCCTTCCAGGTTATCACTAATCCTCACAGTAATCCCTGCAGGGTAGGTATTATCACCTTGTTTTCAAAGATGAGGTACTAAAGCTCAGAAAATTTAAGTGACCTATGTCAAACCAAAGAGCCAATAAACTACAAAGTCATTACTTGGATCCACTTATGTCTGGATCCAAAGTCTGTACTTTTTCTACTATAATATGCTAAGAAGGTAGAATTAGCTATGGACTCTGGTATAAGCTCTACTGTGACATAGCATGTAAATGATACAAAAAGCCTGGCAGATAGTCAGAGACAACGTAAGTTAAAAAAAAAAAAAAAAAAAAAGGAACATAGAGATGTCAGTGGGTTATTCCCAAGGCTCCCAGACTAGAAGACAATCAACACTTGCCTTTCTCCTTCTGAGTCCTACTGTCTGTCAGGCAAGCCTTTGCTGACCCCAGGGCTACCAGCCACCGCTGTCTCTCAGCCACACTTCTGGCCTTCAGGTAGAAACACTGTTCCCCAGGGATTACCAGGTCCATTCGGGTATTATCTACAGAATGAACTGGGAGCAAGGCAGAGTGAGGTTAGAGCCCTGGAAGCACTGTGTAGCCTCCACCCCATTTGACTTCTTGACCTCAACTAGTGCCAGTTCCTGAAAGTTTCTTCCTAGACAAGAGAGGTCAGCCCTTGCAATTTCTAGTTCACACAAAGTTCTGTATACTTACCTTTTCCTACACAATTCTGTTGATCAAAAGAGGAAACCCTTTTAACTGGCTCCAAACCATCACCAAATCCTTGATCCATTAAAAAAAAAATCACTCAATTTAATGTTCTATCAGAATGGAGAAGGAACCTCTTTTGGCTGTGTGTATATAAAATATGCTGCTCTGATATCAAATAGGCTTGCAGGTTGTTATAGTTTGGATTTCTCCAGTCTAAAGAAAAAGATGGAACCCCTAAAGGTTCATGTGTTAAAAGCTTAGTCCCTAGTGCAGCAATGCTAAGTGGTGGCAGGATGTTTATGAAGTAGAGCAGTGTGGAAGGTCATTGGCAGTATTGCCTTCAGTGAGCTAGTGTAGCTCTTTATCATAAAAGAGTAAGAACTGGCTTTTCCACAGTCTCTCTGGTTTCCTGTTTCACCATGTAATCTCTGCTTCTCATACAAGCTCCCACTGTTATGCCATTTTCCATGATGTGACAAATCCAGGGGGCCCCCACTGGTGCTAGCACCATGCTACTTAGAATTTGAACCTCCAAAACTGTTAGCTACGCAAAGCTCTTTATACATTACCTAGCTTGAGGTATTTTATTGTAGCAATGGTAAATGGTCTAATATTCATGCCAATAACAAAGGCTACTTTTTTTTTTTTTTTTTTGAGACAGGGTTTTGCTATGCACTTCAGGCTGGCCTTGAACTTACAGTGATCCTCCTGCCTCAGCCTCCTGAGTGCTGGGATTACAGGTATGAGCCACCATGCCTGGCTAAGGATATATTCTTTATCTTTTTGGGATTTATTCGGAAGCAATCAAGAATGTACTACTTTTCTTCTTTTACTTCCCTTAACAAGTCAGACCAAAGTATAAGAATTCGCTCAGAATCCTTTAGGAGAATAAGCAAACTACATTGTCTTTCATTCACATACCCATCTAATCTTTTCCTTTTTCCTCTTTCTTTTCTTTTTTTTTTTTTTTTTGAGTTAGATCTCTGAATGTCTGAAGATTCTAAAACCAAGAGGACTGTTTTTAGGTTCGTTAGAATTCTGGTTATTTTGTTTTGAGTGTGTGTGGGAGTGAGGGTGTGGGTATGTCTAACCTCATTTAAACACAAGAATGTTTGGTGCAGCAGTGAAGATCTAAACTTTGCAAATAGCTACCGGGCCCAGGTGAGCAGACATCTAAGAAATAAGTACTAGCTGAGTAGCGAGGCACATTACTCTTGTTCATTTGGACCACTTTTTAAACCATCTCCTCATAAAAGTTGGCTGCAGTTGTATGTTGTATTTGTAAGGTTTTCTTGTAAAGACATGACACTATGTATCTTAATCTATACTGTAGAAGAACCAGAGAAAGGCAAGTAGAGGCTGGTGGTTTTTAAATTTTTTTCAGAGACAGAAAAATAAAACCTGCAAGTTGTTTGGTTTCTTACCTTGAATTTCACAGACTGCCATTTGGATGCTCCCTTTGCAACCTTTCCAGGCATCTTCAGGAGAATCATAATAGGATAATATTCCTCCACACAGAAGGAACCATCGAGGCTGCCAACCTGAAAACAGAAACATGAGCATCACTGCAATTACTAGTGGCAAGTGAGGTGCCTACCAAGACAGAGAAACGAGGGCCTAATAATACAGAATACCAGGTCTCAGTTGTAAGGAGCTTTTTAATGCAAGGGAAATTCTAGAGAAAGAGGCAGGTTAGAAAACACTTGTATGTTTGATCCTATTTTTATAAAATTAAACACTATGGAGACACAGAACATGAAGTATAGAACTCTGGAAGGATCAATAACAAGCATGGATATTGATTCTCAAGCTAATAGAACATATGGGTAATTTTATTTTCTTTTTTCCTAATACCATAATAGTACTCCGTGAATTTTAATTTTTCTGAAACAAATGGTTGTTATGTCATAAACACTGTTTCACAATATACTCTCTGGATTAAAAAAAAATCAGAGATTTATAAATAAGCAACAAAGATTACAATGCCCTTTCAACAAAGGTTATACTAGTACCACAGAACTCTCAGTAAAAGGTAACAACGTTTCATTCACTATTCAGTATTAATTCATCAAAACAGCGATCTTAAAACATTCCAGGTTTAACTCCATTCAATACTGGAGAGTTGAGGGGGGCAAACCACAAATAGTGCACATACGTTTTATCCAGTCTTCTATGATAACCTGTATTTCAGTCAAATCAACCTTATTTGCTGCATTTCAAGCTGTATCTTCATAAAATGTCATCCCTGACTATCTCTGAACAAGTTTCTTCCAACAGGAATGGTTTGTTTTTTCTTTCTCTAAAATGCTATAGTCATTTAGGGACTCATTTCTCTCATGAGACTCTGCTATGGCTGAGGCAGCCAGAGAAAAAGACAATGAGGGAGGCAGGCCCCAGGTTGTGCTGGGACACACATTTGATGGGCCCTTGGGGATAGTCTCACATGATCCAACTGATAGCCACATGGAATCAATTTATTATGTTTTATAGGGAGACTACTATACTATACTTCCTGGGGCACCACTGGACTAAGATTATGCCAGAGAAGCTATGTTGTAATTAG
This sequence comes from Dinomys branickii, assembly GCA_004027595.1. Lineage (NCBI taxonomy): Eukaryota > Metazoa > Chordata > Mammalia > Rodentia > Dinomyidae > Dinomys > Dinomys branickii. Next base: position 65,433 of record PVLD010005029.1, on the reverse strand, counting down.
AAGGCTGAAGAGTCAGCACTAAATTTAAGCAAAGGCGTTAGGTCGGAAGGCAATATGTTGCTCCCATCACTTTATCAGGTTCTGCTTTTCTAGAAACCATGTTACTTAGGACTGCCAGGTATAGTGCCTCTCACTTCCTTAAAACTGAATTACCTCGAGTGCCCCACTATCCACTTTTCAGTACTGCTATACAACTCTCTTTCATCAAAGATGAGAAATCTTTCCACAAACTATGGGTTTATGATCCTCTTGTTATACTTTATATTGAAGACTTTTTCCCCAGGGACTCAGATCCTTTACTGAATGTCAGGATATGTATGGTATTATCTCTACATTCACCCAAGTCAATTCCAGGCAGACAAACTTCTTCAATGAATGTAAATTTTTATTTCAGAAGGCAATGTTCTCTGATCTTGGCTTCAAATTCTACAGAAACACAAAAGCCACCATTTATGCAAAAAAATATTACAGCCTAGAAAACCAAATTAATCATCAGACTATGTTTTTTTAAGCACAGTCAGCTCTCCTAGAATCAGACATTACTGACTCTGTTTAAGCCCTATGCTGGAGAATCTGATTTTTTGTACCTCAGGCTACCTCTTCTCACTGAAACAGAAGAATCAATATTTTAGAACTGGAGAAACAGAACAGGTCTTTGAAATCACCTACTCAAATCAACCCATTTTACATATAAAGAAGCCCATCCTAGGGTAGAGGATGAACACAGTGGAGCTAGGAAGAAAGTTATGTCTTCCTATACTGCCCCATCTGGCACAAAAACTCTCACTTAAGCCCCTCACTCTGAAATAGCTATCCTGGTATAGAACAGTAGCATCTTTTAAGATATGGCTTATTCCTTGACCCTGATTGGTGTGAACACACCCTAAATCTATCTTGCTTTATGTAGAAGGCATCCTCAATTACTACATTTGATCAAATTTAGGATCCAATTGTATTAGCATTCTCCAGAGAAAATGAATCAATAGGATGTGTGCATACATAGACATAAAAAGATGTATTATTAAAAACTACCTTAGATGATTATATGGAGGTTAAGTCCCAAGATCTATAGTTAGCAAACTAAAGACCCAGAAGAAAATACAGTGCAAGTTCCAATGAAGGCTAATGTCCCAGTTCAAGGCAGTTGGGCAAGAGGAATTAGTTTCTTCTCTGCCTTTTTTGTTATATTCTAGCCCTCAACTGATGGATGAGGCCCATGAACATTAGAAGGGCTATGTATTCCATCTTCTCATTCAAACACCTTCACAGAGTCATCCAGAATATTGTTTGGTTATATGTCTGGGTGCCTATACTTATATCTGTCAGCTTTCTGCTACTTTAACAAATATCTGAGATAAATCAACTTATAAGGAGGAAAGGTTTATTTTGGCTCATAGTTTCAGAGGTTTCTGTCCTTGGTCACTTGGCCCTATTGTTTGGACTTTTGATAAGACAGCAAATCACAGTGGGGAACTTGTGATGGAGCAATACGCTCACTTCACAGTAGCTGGGAAGCTGGAAACATGGAGAAACCAGCATCTCAATATTCCCTTCATGGGTACCTGCCCAAATGACCTAAATTCAGTCCACTAGGCCCCCTTATTATGGGTTCCATCATCTTCCAACAGTGACAAGCTGAAGATCAAGCTTTAAACACATGGACCTTTGAGAGACATTCCAGATCCAAACTACAGCAGCACCCTGTGACATAAACTAACACATAAAACTTATGATCACATCATCAATTATAAAACATAACCATTATTTTGTGTAATATGATGTTATAGTTTAAATATGAAATATTCCCTAAAGACTCATGTATGGAGGACACAATTCTCAATGCAGTAGTATTCAGAGGTAGGGCTTTAGAGAGGTGCCTGGATCATGAGGGCAGTTACTGATGGAACAATCTACTGATGAGTTTAGAGCTGAATGGGTTTTTCAAAGGCTGGGCCTAGTAGGAGGAAATAAGTCACAAAGTGGGGTTGTGGGGGACCTTTAAAGAGTTCATTTGGTTCCTGGTTTCTTCCCTCTGGATCTTCCCTGCTCTCTGCTTCCTGGCTGTCATGAACTGAACATCTTTCCTTTGCCAGGCCCTTTCACTGTGATGTTTCTGCCTTGGAGTCAGCTGACCATAAATCAAGTAATTCTCTGAAACGACTTTCTTAGGTGTTTGGTCCCAGTGATACAAAGAGGGAAGGAGGGAGGGGAGAGAGGAAGGGAGGGAGGGAGGAAGGAAGGAAAGAAGAGGGAAGAAGGGAAGGAGGGGCCAAGAAACCGAAGCTGACCTCTGCTAATTAAGCAATTACATACACTAATTCAAAGATGCTTCCAGATTTCAAGAGTTGTTTACATAAGGAGAAAGAAAATGTCTTAAAATTGAAAAAAAAAAATGGGGCTGGACATACGGCTCAGTGGTTCACTGTTTGTCTAGCATCTTCAGGGCCCTGGGTTCAAGTCCATGTACCATAGAAAGAAGAAAAAAAACTGTACAGTACTATACTAGTTTTATCTTACAGGATTCTGAAAAAACAAAACAAAACATAACAGCCTCCCCTCCCCCATAAAACACAGTTGCAGTTTTGATTTTAAAAGCTGCTGGTAAACTACAATCATAACTAAAATGACATTTTCCTTATAACAAGTTCTATATTTATCAAGGGAAAGTTTTAATTATACAAAAGGAAAATCAATATGTTACTATTTTATTCTATAGCTTCAACTACAGAAACTATGACCAAGAAAAGTCTTCTAAACATAAAGCTCCTGAACTTGCAAAAGGCACATTAAGAGATCACAGAAGTCTCATTCTCATTAGATGAGACTTCAATGTGGATAAAAAGTCCAGGTTAGTAGTGAGACACACTGATCTTTTGTGATGTCCAGTATTGAGAAAATGGGATATAGAAGGAGAAAAGAGGCACGGATGATAAAAAGGACATTAATCTACTTCCTCTTTTAAAAGAATCTAGTTACCTTGGAAATGATAAAAATACTCAAGGTAAAATGAAATACTCAAGGTAACATGAAATACTAAAGGTAAGATGGAAACTATGGGTCTGTACCTGTCATTGCTTCCTTACAGTGCCATTAGGCTAATCTTCCTACGCAAACCTCACCCTTTCTTTTTGCTATCTTCTCCAACAGATGGAATGTAGTATCAGCCAAACTCTCTGTTTGGAAGGATTAGACAAACAACTCACCGAGCAGAAAGAATTTTTTTTTGTTTGTATCAGTTACTGCTTCTAGAGATGGCACATAAAGGGGGAAGAAAATATATGTAAATGGCAATTTGATACACACTTCATAGTCCTGGATGGTTTCAGTATATATTTGACACTTATTTTTTGGCAATTTAGCATACATTTTGCACATTTTCACTAAGGAAAAACTCCTCCTCCACACTTCACCCACATAATCTGGACAGGCTAATTAGCTCTAAGAAGGCTTGTGGTTCAGGCCTACATGGAGCTTCACATAAACCTGTCCTCAAAAACAGCTGCAAAATGGGCAAGTGGATTTTGCTGGATCTGGCAAAGGAGAACTAGAGATACTTTTTTTTTTTTTTTTTTTTGTCTTTTTGACACTGGGTCTTGCTATGCAGTTCAGGCTGGCCTTGAGCTCACTTTGTAGCCCAGGTTGGCCTCAAACTCTTAACAATCCTCCCATCTCAGCCTCCCAAATGCTGGGATTACAGGCGTGCACTACCATGCTCAGCTATTTTTTTGGTTTTAAGGATGTCTGGCTAGAGATCCTAGGGTGCATTTCACCATCATATGAAGCCCCAATATAATTTTCACATAAATGAAAAGGGAGTTGGAGAATTTGAGGGACAAAGGAAAAAGAGGACAAATCTGGATGACAGGATTTGAACTCTTCGATCAGGATGTGTCATTACTGAGGTAAGAAACCCAATGGACTTTTCAATGAAATGAGCTAATAAATGTCCCTTTTAATTTCAAGACTGTCTGCACGGGGTTTTTCTTCAAACAAAAGAGTCCTTAACACTCTATTATGATAAAAACACTTAACAAAACTAAGAACAAATGAATAGAAAGGAACTACCACAATCTGACAAAGGCATGTAAAACATCCCCACAACTAACATATATGATATGATGAAAGACAGGATACTTTTCTCCTAGGATCAGCAACAAGACAAGAATATTTGCTCTCACCACTTCTAAACACTATACTGGAGCCAGGTGTGCTGGTGAATGCCATAATCCCAGCCCTTCCAACAATCAGAAGGATGAGACAGCACGATCATCACAAGTTTGGAACCAACCAGGGCTAGCTACACAATGAATTCAATGTCAGTCTAAACTGTATACCAAGATTCTGCCTCAAAAAAATTGGAGGTGCTGGGTAGAGCAAGAAAATGAAAAGGCATCTGAATGGAAAGGCATCCGGATTAAACAGGAAAATATAAATCTAGCTCTATTCACACATAAATTATACAACAGTCTTTAAAATAAATAAAATATAAGCTATATTCCTGTATAGTAACAATAAACAATCAAAAAATTTAGGAAAACAAATCAGGTAGTAACAACACCAAAAGAATAAACTACTCACAAGAAAACTAACAAAAGATGATTTGCTTTCACATATTCTGAAAGCAAAAAAATAAATAAAAAGATGAGAAGATCATTATTTCAGAACTGCTGCCAGACTTTCTCACCTAGTATAAATATTATTCTATACTTGATCAACAAATAATTATTTGTAGAATACACTTTTTTTTTAAAAGACAAAAGAACCCAGAATAACACTGAAACAAAACAGAAAATACCAAGTTATTGAGAAGATAGTAGGGAATTGGCACTGGATGCTATATAACATAACGTTATCTTAGTATTTGTTATAACAAAAATAAAGGAAATACCGAATTACAGAGGAGACAATAGGGAACCATCACTGGATGCTGTGTTACACAGCGTTGTCTTTGCATTTGTTAACACAAAAACAATAAATACCAAATTACAGAGAAATAGCAGGAGGTTACCACTGGATGTTGCATTACACAATGTTATCTTTGTCTTTATTACTCAGTTATACAGGTGATGGCTCGTTCAATAAATCAATTTTCTCCACTTCATCTCTATTGTTCTGCCACTCTATCAGTGGTCTTCCCACTGGTAATAGTTGCACTTTTGGTTTTTTTAACTCCCTCATGCTCTTACTTTGGGAAGAGACTTGGCTGCTTGTAAATATGCTGTATATTACATGGGTGTACACAGATTGCTATAACAGGAGGTGCAGAAGCACCCTTTGGCAAGCCCTCATAGCCATGGAGTGTCCAGTTGGGTAGGCGGAGTTACTCAGCGAACCGCCAGACTCTGTCAGTGTGTCCACGTCTATAGGCTCAGGAGAGTCTTCAGGGCCTTCCTGGGGGCCATGAAAAGTGCCTGACACACCCTGGTGGCCAGGCAGAGTGCTTGGGCCGGGCAGAGCACCTGGCACACCCCGGGGACCGAGTGGAGCTCTGGGGGCGAGGCAGAGTGCCTGGCACACCCTGGAGGTGGAGTGGAGCACCTGGCACACCCCTGGGGCCAGGCAAAGCACCTGGCACACCCTGGGGGCTGGGCAGAGTGCCTGGAACACCCTAGGCATGGGGCAGAGCTCCTACCATGCCCAGGGGCGGGGTGGTGCGCCTGGCACATCCCATGGGCTGAAGCACTGGACACCGATCCAAGTCCTCAGGGTCATCCCTGCAGACTCCCGGACTCTGTCTCAATGCCGCTCTGCAGGAGGCCCAGTGTAGATCCTCAGGGCTCTCATGCAACCTGAAGGGAGGCCCCTCCCCCCTCAGGCCTCTGAGCTCCCTGCCAAAGTTCCTGGTGTCCCCTCATAAGCCATTAGTGTCTTTGGAGACTATCCCCTCCCAGCTAGAGAGGCGGGTCTACACCCTAGTTCCATATCTTTCCCTCATCCCACCACTCAATCTTGCTGGGGACTGGGTGCACTTACAATGTTGGGCATGAGTGGCATGAGGTCTTCTTCACCTGTGCTCACCGTGGTAGTCCATGGTATGTACTAAGTTTAGTTATTCATTCTCGGAAAGAATTGGAGGATTTTCTTGGGTCTCCTGTTTAGAGTATGTTGTCTCTCAGGCTCCAGGACTGCTGCTTTTCACATAGTTTGATGCTATGGGTTCGTACATTTTTCATATATGCAAGCAGTATGGAATCTCTCTTGGTGTTCATATTAGTAGTTTAGGGTGAGTCCTGAAGCCTGTTGACTCAGCCTGTTGTTGTCAGGATCACATGGTGACTGCTTGGGCTGCCAGGACTCACGGTACACAGAGAGGGAGTTTAGGGTGGGAGCTGAAACCCAGTAACTCAGCTCATGCTTCCTGCTTGGTGTTGGGAGTTAGAAGGGCATGGGGCCGTGTAGCCCACCTCCATCTGCAGCTCACTGTTTCTGTTGTGCTCCAGCTCCCTTTTGTGTTTTGACCAGATCCCTGGGAATTACGGTGGTCCTGGGGTTGCTTCCAATGCTTTCTGCTACTCTTTGCTGGTATTTTCTCACACAGTGTAGAGGTCTGAGGCCATATCCTTGGGGCAGGCACAGAGCTGGGTGTGGTGGGCTGCTCACTGGTTGCCTTGATTCCGGCCTGCTTCATGGCACTGATTTAGAAAGATTTCGCGGTGCCTGGGGAGCTGCAGCGCTCATTGCCCAAGGCCAGCTGCACAGGCGCGCGGCTCCAGATCCTGGTGGCAGTGGCGAGCGTGGCGCTGACTTGAGTCCGAAGTGGGAGGCGCCATGGAACTGCCAGGCAAATGACTGCACTGAGGGACTGAGCTGAGGGCGAGGAGAGGGCAGCTGTGGTGGGCGAGGTGTGCAGGGTGGAGTGGGGCAGGGCCGGCGCAGCTCTCAGGGCTAGTGGAGGAGGCTGGGGCTGCGCTGTTGCTGCACACTCTGCCTCTCTATTCAGAACTTTGCTCACCTCTGGCTGATTCGGAATGTTTCCACAAGCAGGGGCCTCTGAGGCTGATGCTGTGAGTGCTGGAATGTGGGAGCGGGCTTGTGGTGTATATGGAGCGGTGGCTCCTTCCTTTTCCGCCTTCTCTTCCTCTACTGTGCCATGGCGGTCCTCCAAGGTTTTTCTCCTGGAGAGGTCTTGTTTGCTCTTACTGAGGGTTTCAATTCCCCTTTCAGATCTTTCCTGGGTCTGGAACAGCAGGGCACCCATTTCTCTCCTTCTTGTCTTTCTTATGTTGCTGTATTTCAGTGTCTCATTGGCGATCCTCCAGGGGGATCTTTCTCTGCTGCTTACCCAGTCGCCATCTTACCGGAAGTCCTCCCATATATACATTTTTAAAAATTTAAAAATTGACTTCCAGCTGAAAAAGTCTGTGGAGGTTTCAGTCCATACTTGGCTGGTTCTGAGGCACAGTGGCACATGGCAGAGATCAACAGTTCATGGCAGTGGTACACAGCAAAAACAGCAAGAGCAAAGAGGAGGAATAGCAGGAGGAATGGCCAGAATACACTATTTTAAAAGATAAATTCTCTTATGTTCTCTAGGCTGGTCTCAAAATCTTGGGCTCAGGTGATCCTCCTGCTTCAGCCACCTGAGCAGCTGAGTAGCTGGGACTGAGGCATATGCTACCCACACTTGGTTCAAATTCACTTTCTTTAAAAGCCTTAAAAGGCTTTTAAATTCATCTAATGTGTAAACAGTACATGTTTTTCAATGAGAATAATTTTCTTCAAAATATGCACTTGTATTTAGGTCTAAATTTGTGATGCTTGTGTTAATTTTGCACTAAAATTTCTTCCCTTTTTATATCCCAGTAACAACTGCATAAGTCAAAATTTCTAAATAAAAATGTTCATATTTCTGTAGAGATTCAAAACAAGAATTTGTTTCTTTGATTCTCTAGCAACCTTGTGACAAATAACTCACCCAAACACACCAGTGTAAGAGGGAAAGAAATTTACCCTATTAAACAGATACTTAAATGTAAATTTACATAAAATCTTTGGCAAAGTCTGAGTTTTGATAAATACGTAATACTATCATGTATTTGATATCATGCTATGTATTTTATGTTTGATAAATACATAACCCATGATAATCAAGATACAGAAAAATTCCATTATCTATTCCCCAAAATTACCTGTGCTACTCCTTTTTAGTCAAATCCTCTCTTCACTATTCACCCCCAAGTAACCACTGTATTGTTTTCAATGTAAGTTCCAAATACTTTCCAATTTTCTTTCTTTCATTTTTTACTTTAAAGAGAAAAACATAACAAAGTAAACAATGAAGACAAAAACAAAACAATACAAAAACAAAAGTGATACAGGATTTCAAAAGATGATGATAGTGTTATAGACAGCTGAGTTAGATAGAAATATTATAGGCAGTCAGACAGGGCCAGGCCCTCGAGGGAGCCAGCAGACCTAAAGGAGCCAGCAGACCTGTGGGCCAGACCTCAAGACAAAAGGAGCTAAACAAACGCACCCACTTATCTCCCTAGGTGTAAAACATAGGGATTGATATTCTAAATAAGTAACAACCACCTTCTAAAAAGCCAGGGAAGAGTCACTAGCCCGACCCCCACAGGAAAAGCCCCTGATCTGTATTCATGCCTGCTTGCTACGTGACTCGCTTCCCCATTTGATCTCAGTCCACTCAGTCTTACCTGGACAATTATGCCTGTAATCTTATTGGTGGACCATAGTGTTGTCCATTTCCCCTACCTTGGACCCGCCTCACCTCATGGTTTTTCCCTATAAAGTCTCTGGAAAAGACAGAGTCGGGGGCAACCCACTCGGGCCCCCCTTCTGTCCCTCTCTTGGACAGAAGCTTTCTTTCTCTCAATAAATATATTCTGCTCTTAACCTCCGTTGTTCCTAAAATTCATTCTTCGGTTTTAGAGAACACGAACTCGTCTGATATCATTCAGGTTGGGATATTTATTTTCCTGTATCAATAGGAATTAACAATGATTGTTATATTACATATTGTTATCTTCAACAAAGTTGCTCAGGTTACCAGATATAAGAATGCAAGATTGATCAAACAATTAAAGACTGTAAAAAGTAATAAAAAACATTTAGAAAAGAAACACAGCTTCATTGAACAAGATGGTAGGAATTCAACAATGCTTGTTATATTGCATATTGTTGTCTTCAAATTAGTTGTTCTGATTACCAGACATGAACATGCAAAATCGGTCAAGAACAAAAAATTTAAGTATTAACTGTTGCCTTCAATAAAACAATAGATATCATAAATACACTAATCTGTTATCCTTGTATATACATATATGTATGTATTTTTTTCTAGTTTTCCAGAGAAAATAACAAAATGACAAAAACAAAGGCATAAACAACATAAAAACAAAAATGATACAGAATCTCAAACAAGGTGAGAGGAAATCAACAATGGTTATATTATATATCGTCATTTTCAAAGTGGTTACTCAGATAATCAAGACACAGGCATGTAAGATTGATCAAACAACTACAGATCAAATGTTCCTTTCAATAAACCTACAGAAATTAGTAAAATAATTATCTTAGCTACCTTGTGTGTGTGTATAATTTAAAATTTTTTCCCTTATTACAGATATTCTTTCATATTTGAGCAGTTTCTTTTCCTTTTACAGTATGTATTGTACTTTTTAAATTTTATTTACTCTTTCAGGTTTTTATACAAGGGAAGCCATATGATGTTTATACATGTGAGTCTGATTTATTTCACTTATGAGTATGGTCTCTAGTTGCATCCATTCACCTATAAAAGCCTCGAGTTTATCTTTCTTTATAGCTGAGTAATACTCCACTGTATAAAAATGCCACAACTTTTCTATCTGTTCCTCAGTGGATAAACATTCATGTTGTTTCCAAGATTTAGCTATTAGAAATTGCGCTGCTTAAACATGGGTGCACAAATATTGCTGTGGTATGATGTTTTCAGTTCTTCTGGAAAAATACCCAGGAGGAGAATAGCTGGGTTGAGTGGGCTTCTAATTCTAGTTTACTAAGGAATGTCCAGACTGATTTCCATAGTGGTTTCACCAGTCTACCCTGCCACCAGCAGGTTCCCTTTTCTCCACAGCCTTGCCAGCATTTCTTATTGGTTGATTTCTTAATGACTGCCATTCTTACTGGGGTGAGATGGAATCTCAGTATTGTTTTAATTTGCATTTCTCAAATGACTAATAATGATGAACACTTTCTCATATATTTATTTGTCATTTGTATTTCTTAATCTAAGAAGCATGTATTCATCTCAGATGCCCATTTTTAGATTGGGTCTTTGAGTTTTGGGGGCCTGATTTTAAAAACTCTTTATATGTTCTAGATAGGAGTCCTTTGAGGGGCAGTTGGCTAAATTTTTTCCCAATTTGTGGGTTTCCTTTTTACCCTGTTAATGATTTCTTTGGCTGTGCAAAAACTTTTCAGTAGGATGAGATCCCAGTTGTTGTTTCTTCAAAGTGTTTCCCATGCAGTTTGGTTTTTGTTTCATGAACTCTCTGCCTATCCCTATGTCTTCAAGATTTCTACCTACTTTCCCTTCCAGTAGATTTAGTGTTTCTGTTTGAATATTTAGATTATTAAGCCATTTTGACTTTAGCTTGGTGCATAGTGATAGACATGGGTCTAGTTTTGGTCTTCAACATGTGGCAAGCCAGTTTTTCCAGCACCATTTATTAAAGAGGCTATCTTCCTTCCAGTGAACATGTTTGGCCCCTTTGTCAAAGTTAAGGTGGCTAAGTATGTTTGTAGCTGTGGCTGCAGCTTCTAATCTGTTTCACTGATGTTCAGAGATGTTTTTGTTTTACCATTACCATGCTGATTTTATCACAGTAGCTTTGTAATATAATTTGAAGTTAGGGATTGTGATACCTCCCTGTCTTGCCTTTGTTGTCCAAGATTGCTTTTGCTATTTTAGGTCTCTTCTGGCTACAGATGAGTTTTAGGAAAGTTTTCTCTAGATCTGTGAGGTATACTAATGGTATTTTAATAGGGATTGCATTGAAGCTGTATAATAATTTTGAGAGTACCACCATTTTCACAATGTTGATTCTTCCTATCCATGAGCAAGGAATATCTTTCCATTTTCTGAAATCCTCTTCAATCTCTTTTTTCAAAGTATTGCAATTTTCACTGTATAGATCTTTTACTTCTTTTGTTAGACTGATTCCTAAGTATTTCAACTTTTTGGCTGCTATTGTGAAAGGTATGGTTTCTGTAATTTCTCTCTCTGCATGTTTGTTATTTGTGTATAGGAATGCTACTGATTTTTGAGTGTTGACTGTGTATGCAGCTACACTACTGAATTTGGTCATTACTTCTAGGAGTCCTCTGGTGGAGTTTTTGGGGTCTTCCATGTACAGTATCACATCATCTGTGAATAAAGATAATTTCACTTCTTCCTTTCCTATCCTTATTTCTTTTATTTCTCTCTCTTATCTAATTGCTCTAATACTTCCAGAACTATGTTGAATAGGAGTGGTGGACATCTTTGTCTTATTCTTGATTTTAAAGTGAAAGCTTTCAGTTTGTGTCCATTTAGTATGATGTTGCTTGTTGGTTTGTCATAGATGGCTTTTACCAGATTGAGGTAAAGTCAATCTATTCCAATTTTCTGTAAGTTTTTTTTTTTTTTTACTATTATGAGTAAGTGTTGGACTTTATCAAAAGCTTTTTGTGCATCTATTGAAGTGGTCATGTGATTCTTATCTTTGGCTTTGTTGATATAATGTATTACATTTATTGATTTGCATATATTGAACCATCCTTGCATTCCTGGTATGAATCCCATTTGGTCATGGTGTATTATCTTGATTTGCTGCATTCTGTTAGCTAGTATTTTATTGAGAATTTTTGCATCTATGTTCATTATGAAGATTGGTCAACAGTTTTCTTTTTTGGTTGGGTCTTTCTCTAGTTTTGGTATCAGGGTAATACTTGCCTCCACAAGTGAGTTGAGGAGAACTGCTTACCTTTCTATTTCATTAAACAGTTTGAGAAGAAGAGGCATTAAATCTTCTCTAAGTTTCTTGTAGAATTCAGCTGTGAATCCATCAGGACCTGGGCTTTTCATTGTTGGTAAGCTCTTTATTACATTTTCAATTTCATTGTGTGATACGGGGTTACTTGGGATTTTTTATCTTCTTGATTCAGCTTTGGTAATTCATTTATATCTAGGAATGTGTCCATTTCTTCTGTGTTTTCCACCCTATGAGAGTAAAGATTTTTGAAGTAGGTATTGATGATCCTCTGAATTTCCACAAGATCTGTAGTGATTTCACCCTTTTGATTCCTTATTGCATGGACTTGAGTTTTTCTTTCATTTTTTTGATAAGGTTATCAATTTTATTTATTTTTCCAAAGAACCAACTCTTTGATTCATTAATTCTTTGTATTGTTTTCTTAGTCTCAATTGCATTCATTTCAGCTCTGCTATTTATAATTTCTTCCCGTCTTTGGGCTTTGGGCTTGACTTTCTCTTCTAGACATGTGAGGTACAGCATAAGTTTGTTTATTTGTGTTTGTTCTGTTTTCCTAGTGTGGGAATCCATGGCTATAAATTTCCCTGTGAGGTCTACTTTCACTGCATCCTACACGTTCAGGTAATTTGTTTGATTATAAATACAGTTTAATTTCTTTAGTTTCTTTTGTGACCCACTGGTTGTTCAGGAGAATGTTATCTAATTCCCAATTATGGAGGTTTTGCAATTTCTTTTGTCATTAACTTCCAATATCACTGCATTACAGTCTAAAAACAAAATTGCATGGGGTAATTTCAATTCCTTTACATTTACTTAAGCATGTTGTACATGCTAGTATATGGTTTATTTTAGAGAATGTCCCATGTGCAGATGAGAAGAATGTGCACTCTAATGTTGTTAGGTGTAATACTCTCTAAAAATCTACTAAGTTCATTTGTTTATACATTTGGTTTAATTCTGTTATTTCTTTGCTGATTGTCTGCCTAGTTGGCATATCTCTTTGTGACGATAGAGTGTTAAAAATCTCCTGTTACAATTGTGTTATTATTTATTTGATTTTTCATGTCTGTTAAAATTTGCTTTATATAGTTGGGTGCTCCTATATTTGGTGCATATACATTGATAATTATTATCTCTTCCTCTTGCAGTCTTCCCCTAACAAGAATACAGTGGCCTTCTTCATCTCTTTTGATCATTATTGGCTTGAAGTTCACATTGTCTGCAAACAATAGTTGTTCCTGCTTTTCTCTGAGTTCCTGTCACATGGAGTATTGCTTTCCATCCTTTAACTTTCAGTCTATGAATTTTGAGTTATATGTTTCTTGTATACAGCATATTGTTGGATTTTGTTTCTTGACCCACTCTGCCAGTCTATTTCTTTTGATCAGTGAATTGGGACCATCTATATTAATGGTTATTACTGATATGTATCGACTTACCTTTGTCATGTTATTTTTCTGCCCGTTGGTTCTGCACTTTTCTCCTCTGCTTAACTGCTTACTTTGATGGTCCTTTTCTATTGTTAGTCTTCAAGCTGTGGTCATTTTTACCTCTTTGCAGAATATCTTTCAGTACTCTGTGTTGGGTTAGTTTGGTGGTCATTATTCCTTCAGTTGATTTTTGTCATGGAACTATTTTATTTCTCCATCAATTTTAAAAGATAGTTTTGCAGGGTAACTCAACTTCTGTTGAGAAGTCTGCAGTGATTCCGATGGGCTTTTCTTCCTAAGTGATCTGTTTCTTTTCCCTAACAGCTTTTAATATTCTGTTCTTTTACTCAGTTTATGGGATCTTGATTATTATGTGTCTGGGAGTAGATTTGTTTATGGGTAATTGGAGTTCTATATGCCTCACTTAACTGTATGTCACATTTTTCTCCCATGCCTCAGAAATTTTCTGCTATTATCTCTGCAGTTTTTTTACATCCTTTACATTACTTCCTGCTCTTTCATTGACACCTATCAGTATTATGTAGTTTTTCTTTGCCTAACCCTGCAGCTGCTAAATTGTTATTTGCTGGTGCCTTGTTATTTTTAAGAGATCTTTCTTTCACAATCACTAGCTGCAATGCTGTCTTCAAGGTCTGAAAGTCTATCTTCCATTTCATTCAAGTGGTTTTACCAGCTTTCAATGTAATTTTTAGTTTCCTGAGTATCTCTTTAGATCTGTTTCATGTATTCTAATTCTTTCCTATATGTACTGCTCATTCAAGGTTTCCATCATTCTTCTGTGTTCCTCTATTTTTTTTTATGTAATTCTTCTTTTGATATGCCAAGCAACTCTTTCACTATAGTTGCCATTTCTTTTTTTACCTCAGTGATTACTTCTGATCTGATTTCCTCTATAGCCTGATGTAGTTGGATCTTTACTTCAGTTACCCCAGAGAGATAAATTTATTTCTCTCTGTGTTGTTTGTTTTTGCTGTCTTTTGCTGCCATGAACTGTTGCCCTTCTGTCATATGCCACCCCACCTTGTAGCCAGCTGATTATGGACTGAAACCTCTACAAACTGTGAGCTAAGTAAGTCTTTTCCCTTTTAACTTTGGGTGTTGGTAATTTGTCTCAGCAACAAGAACAGTAAGACAATCACTGAAGAGGAAATAAAGAGATCTCTATAACAGCAACAGAGTATTTATACTCTAAGTGTGCATAAACAGCACAAAACAAAATAGGTAACATAAGAAGTCAAAAAAACCAAAATGCCTCCTCAAACTTCCAACTCTTCCAAAGCCAATCCAGGGAATAGCATAAACCATACACCAAATTACTCAAAATGATAACAGAGGAAGACAGACAAAAGATCAAAGAGGTACTCAGGTGGATTACAAAAGATACACCTAAACTGATCCAGAAGTTTTCAGAAGACACTAATAAAAGCTAGATGAGCTAAAAAACAAAACAATACAAAATATGAATGACCAGGAAAAGGTTCCAAATAGAAATCCAGGAGATTAAAACTGAAATTAAAAGTATAGACATAAGACATGACCAATGTGATGAAAGAACTAAAAGAAATGATGCCTTCAAAGACCAACTTTTGTTTGTTTGGTTTTGTTTCTTGGTACCAAGAATCGAATTCAGGACCTCGCACTTGCTAGGCAGGTGGTGTGCTGCTGAGCTACATCCCTAGTTCTAAGACCAACTTTCAAAGTCACCTTAAAAGCAATAAGAAAATTTGAAAAATGGATCCAACAGCTGTTAGATGACACAAAGAAGGTTAAGACTAATTGCAGTAAGTGAAAAATCACAATACAACACAAATGGCATAAAAATCCTGTTCACAGAAATAATGATTGAAAACTCCCCAAATGTAGAGAAAGAAATAAACATACAGGTAAGTGAGGCATATAGAACCCCAAATAGCACAACCAAAAGAGACCTTCTCTGCACCACCTAATGCTCAAAATATCAAAAGTCCATCATAGAACAAATTTTTAAAAGCTGTTAGAGAAAGCCAACAGATGAAATACAAAAGTAAACCCATTAGAGTTGTAGCAGATTTCTTAACAAATATCAAACCAGAAGGGCATGGAGTGGGTGTTTCAAGCCCTAAAAGATAACAACTTCCAATCCCAATTTATGTATTCTGCCCAGTTTTCCTTAAAAAATGGACAGAGAAATAAAATATTTTCAGGACAAGGAGAACCTCAAGAAATTCATGATGACCAAATCAGAGTTGCAAAAATTCTCAAGGATACCTTAGAAAGAGATAATGAAGCCAGCAATGCCAATCAGTCAAAAACAATGAATACACAAAGAAGGATGAAGAACT
The DNA here is from genome assembly GCA_004027595.1 of Dinomys branickii. Classification (NCBI taxonomy): domain Eukaryota; kingdom Metazoa; phylum Chordata; class Mammalia; order Rodentia; family Dinomyidae; genus Dinomys; species Dinomys branickii. Next base: position 49,683 of record PVLD010005029.1, on the reverse strand, counting down.
AAGGGAGAAGAAAAAGAAAATAAGAAAATCAAAAAAAGGAAATTAAGGCAATGACAAGAATAAGTCAGTATCTCTTAGAAATAACTCTCAATATGAGTGGCTTCAATTACCCATTCAAAAGACAAAGATTGGTAGAGTAAATCAAGAAACAAAACATAATGACACAAAATATATAAGAAATACAATTAAATAAAAAAGAAACAAATTTTTAGAAAATCAAAGAAACAATATTTCATGCAATGCCTGGAGAAAAGCAGGAGTAGCTATCCTATTTTCTGACAAAGTGAATTTCAAGCCAAAACTGATCAGAAAAGACAAAGAAGATCACTACATAACAGCTAAGGGAACAATTCAACAGGAAAATATAATAATTATAGACATATAAGGCAAATACTGGCGTGCCCAACTTAATTAAATAAACACTAATGGACATGAAAAATTAGGCACCAATACAATTACAATGGGGGACCTCAATACCCATTGTCACAAATGGATAGATTCAACTAGACAATAATCAATCAATAAATATCAAAGTTAAATCAAACCTTCAAGCAAATGGACTTATTAGATACATGTATATGGAGTTTCATGTCCAACAACAGAATATACATTATTGTCAGCAGCATGTGGGACTTTCTTTAAACAAATTAAATACTAGCCCATAAAGCATATTCCTAAGTAAATGCAACATAATCAAAATTATCTCACTGCATATTATCAGATCATAGTGCAGTGAAACTTGAAATCAATGGCAAAAGAAAACAAAGAAACTATGTGTGTGGAAATTAAACAATAATAGTTAATGGATTACAGCTAAAATTAAGGGAAAAAATGAGATAATTCCTACAATCAAATGAAAATGCCTACGGGACACTATGAAAGCAGTCCAGACAGGGAAATTTATAGCAGCGAATTCTTACATTTATAGCAATACATTAAAATACAGCAAGGTCATGTAAATAACCCAATGATGTAACTCTACAAGTCCTAGAAAAACAATAATGCAAATCCAAAGCTAGTACAAGGTAGGAAAATAATAAGGTTAACAGCAGAAATTAATGAAATTGAGACAAAATATTAAAAGAATCAATGAATCGAACAGTTGGTTCCCCGAAATAAACAAAATAGACAAACCCTTAGTCAATCTTACCAAAATAGAGAAAGAAAAAACCCAAATTCATGTAATTTGAAATGAAAAAGATAAAAGTACAATGGATTTTGCTGAAATTCAGAAGATCATTGGCAAACACCCTAGAGAAGCTGTACTTTAGTATGCAGAAGAAATGAACAGATTCCTAGATACATATTAACTATGAAACCTAGAACCAAAAAGATACAGAAGTCCTGAAAAATCCATCAGTCAACGAAATTGAAGAAAAAATACAAACTAAGAAAACCCCATCCCTATGGATTCACTTCTGAATTCTACAAGAACTTTAGAGAAGACCTAATGCCAATACTATTCAAACTCTTTAATGAAATAAAAAAGGGAGCAGTATTCTCAAATCATTCCTAGAAGCAAGATTTACTCTGATTCCCAAACCAGAAAAGGACCCAACCAAAAATGAGAACTACAGGCCAATTTCTTTATGAACATAGATGCAAAAATCTTCAATAAGATACTGGTAAACAGAATGCAGCAAATCATCAAAAGGTCATGTATCATAACCAAGCAGGATTCATTCCACAGATGTCAAAATGGTTCAACATTCACAAATCAGTAACTGTAATATATCACATAAAGGGAAGCATGGCCAAAAATCATGAAAAGATGAAGAAAAAGCCACTGACAAAGTCCAACATTCATTCAGGAAGAAAACAAATATAGGTCTTTATCTCAATCTGGTAAAAGCATCTATGACAAATCAAGAGCCAACTTCATACTAAATGGACAGAAGCTGAAAGCTTTCTCTCTAAAATCAAGAATAACACAAGGATGTCCACTGTCACCACTCCTGGTACAGTTCTTGAAATATCAGCCAAAGCAATGAGACAAAAACTAAAAAGGGATATGGATAGGAAAAGGAAGAAGCTGTATTATCACTACTTGAAGATAACATTATCCTATATATAAAGACCCCAAAAACTTCACCAAAGGACTCCTAAAATTAATAACCAAATTCAGTAGATGTCTTAATTACTGTCTCATCATCACTGGGACAATATACCCAACACCTACAAATTAAAGAAGGAAAGATTTACTTGGCTCAGTTTTTACGGGTTTCAGCACATAGTTGGCTGATTCCAAGGTAAGGCAGCGTGGCAGAGGCTCATGGCAGAGGAGAAAGAGCTCATAGCATGATGGGCAAAAATAAGCAAGCTGGGCAAAAACCAAGGTTAAGAGGAGGGATATAACCCTTCCAGATCACACCCACGGTGACTCACCTCTTCCCACCAGGCTTCGCTTCCTAAAAATCACAACCAGATATAAATCCATCAGTGGACTAATCCAGTATCACACACCCTTGATACAGTATCACACACCATGATTCAATCACCTCTGAAAGTTCCACTTAGCACTGCATGAGGCTTGGGGGACATCTAGATATAAACCATAGAGTATCATAGTAAGATACAAAGTCAACACTCAAAAATCAATACTGTTCCTGTAGACCAAAATTAAACTCACTGAGAGAAATTAGGGAAATAATACCTTTCATGATAGCATCAATAAAATGAAATACTTCAAAACACAATAGGGGAAAAACGAGAAACAAAAGTTATTGTAATCCAGCATAGCCAATGTATCTAAAAGTATACTTTGAATTAGTATAACTAGCTTATGTGCTTTAATGTTGTTTGACCTGTTGATCTGGCCATTAATCTGTGGTACAACAATTAATTTGATAAAGACTTAGAATACAAATCAGTGAATTTCATTCTGGGAAAAAAGTTTTTTTTTTTTTTTGAAAAGGGGAGTGGAGGGGAAGGGGCGAAAAGAGAATTGCGATGTTTTATGTAGATGTATAAACTCTCCACAATCAATGTAATCATGTACTACAAACATGTACTAATTAAAATCTTTAAAACAATAAATTCCAACCATTAACTCAATTACAGGCCTTCTTAATTTACATTAAGCCTTCTCACATTTACAAAGTGTTGGGTAGTTATAATTTGCCAAACCTGGAGATTTAGAGAAAAGCAGATCCTGCCCTCAAGATGTGATAAGGCAGGGAGTGGAGACTTGCAGATAGTAAAGAGATTATCATTACAATTACATAAAATTCTCTTTAGAAGTCTATTAGAGCCTGCTGTACTTCTCTTGTAAAGTTTTGGGCAACTGAACTGGGTATTTATTTGTTCTGGACAGTGTTTATTATATGTCTCACCAGCATCTTGAGAGAATAGTCAGGAAACTTTGGTTCAAGTTTACACTCTCACATCCAGATGCAACACTTTAAGTATGTCATTTAAACCCCCCGGGCATTATTCTTCTTTATAAATAGCAAAATGGACTAAACTTACTTTCTACGATTCCTTTCTAGCTGCTTAACATATCATCATCTTTCTGACTATAATGTCTCTCTCAACAGATCCAACAACCTATCACCATCGAAGACGCAAGCCCCAGGGTCACTTCTGTCCATTCCTCCAGGTCAGTCACTAAGTCCTTCCCGATCATTCTCACTTCCACTCTTGCCTCCAATATTCCACTGTGCCCTCACTGGGCCATAAAGTGTGTAGCCCTGGAAAAGATTCTTAAGGTATTTACTATTCAGTAAGTCTTGGTTTACTGATCTGTAAAATGAGAGACAATATCTTCCTCCTCCTGTCTTCATCAACTTGCCCCCAAAATTTCAATTCTCCTACCTCCCTTGGTATATTCATCCATGTTAGCCTTCTTTAAATGCTGTTTTTATCTGCTCTGTCTTTCTATTTATAACACTGAGTGACTCCCTATTGTACCCATCCTTAAACTCTCAGGAATGGTTTAAAACTCTTACCCCATCCTAACTTACACAGTATTTCCTTCTGCTCCTACAAAAGAACACCTTTTTTGTCCTACAGTTTTTTCCTCTGAGGGTCACTTCTGCTCCACACTAATTCCCCTTCTGCCTCTGTCCACACCAGTATGACCCACCTTCGGTCCCACTCTTCCATGAAGTGTTCCCTAATGGTCCCTGGAAAAGGCTTTTTATATTTTCTTGACAGAAGTATGCCTGTCTCTGTTGGCTGATTTTATACTCTTACCTTTCTTGATTTTTTCCTCCTAATTTCTCGCTGCCTACATTGATCTCAGATGTTGAAGGGCTGATCTGCATCCAATGCATGTATACTGGTCAGCAAAGTAAGAAAAGTAAAAGGACATTTGCAATGCTGACCTGAGTGACCAAACACTGTAACATTCCAACCCATCACAGGGCTCCAATTTTGCGTTGAAAATTCCAGCCCAAGTTCAGGGCAGGTAGCTCACATCTATAATCCCAGCATTATGGGAGGCTGAAGACACTACTCAAAACAGTGTCCCCAACACCTGTACCAGGTCTGATAAAAAGTTAAAGCTCAGTGTTTCTTAAGTGAATGGAAAAGGGGTATTAGTGTTGAAAGTAGACTGGTGAAAGCTTTTCTTTAGTATTTAAAAATTAAGACAGAGCCATTCTTGTAGATGATACAGAAACAATTCTATCTGAAGGAAACAGAGTGGAATCCCAAGAAAAATTATTTTTGTTTCCTTTGATGTGACGAATAATGAGAAAGCTCAGCCCTCTTCCTGGCATGTATTTTCTAAGTACTTCCAGTTTCTCCATCTCTTCTAGTGCTGCCACCCAACACACAAACCAAGCTGAAAATGAATCTAGAGAGAATGTCCAAGCTTCATGTTATTTTTTGGACATAACCTCCCTAACATCTAATTCACTGTACAAAAACAGCTCCATACCTTCCTTTACTATCTGTTTCAATTCTACTCCTAATGGAATTTAAATGGCTTTTGCTAAATCTAAAGAAAAAAATCAAAGGAATGGTAACAGGAAGCAGTAAGGGTTAAACACTGAAAGTACATGTGAGAACAATGATTTCTAACCTCCTTCAATTCACAGGCTACTTTACATAAAAAACTTTAAATATCATTCTAATATCTCCAAACACATTACACATCAGAATCAGCAGGTGTGCCACTTTTGACGGGTTACCAATGAGGCAATGGTATAATATCTCTTAAGTTCCTTAACAAATTATTAAAAGTTTCTGGAAACAAAAGCACAGACCAGTGATTATATGATCCATAATTACTATCCATCCAAAGGGGGCCATGACTGTCACAGGACTGCAAAATCAATTCCAAAATTTTGATGGCTTATTTGGATCTTTTACTTTATAATTTATACGCCTCTGACTTCCAAAGGGAGAATTTAAGGAATTTAAGGAAGAGGACTATAAGATTCTAACCCTCTCCTAGCTCTATTTTGCTTCCTGGTCATGAGGTAAACAATTTTTTCTGCCATGCATTCCCACCATGACGTACCACCAGGCCACAGGCCCAAAATAACAAAGCCAAAAAAATCAAGGACTGGAACTTCTAATAGTAAAATAAACCTTTTTCTTCATAAGTTAATTATCTCAGAAATTTCATCATAGTACCAGAAAGCTGACTAACATACTCTGTCACTGAAAGCAAGAATTTCATAGGTCAAAGTTAAGCAACAGATACTTATATGTGAAAGAGTGAAATTCACCTAACTCACATCATATACAAAAATTAATTTCAAATGAATAGACCTAAATGTAAAAAATAACACTATAAAAGAAAAAAACAGAACTAAATCTTCATGACGTAGAATTAGGAAATGGTTTCCTAAAATATAATATTTACAGGACATACAATAAATGAAAAAGCTTGATAAATTAGACTATGTGAAAAATTTAAACTTTTGTGCTACAAATGGTAACGTTAAGAGGGGCTGGGGATCTAGCTCAGTGGCATAAGCGCCTGCCTGGCGAGCGCAAGGTCTTGAGTTCAATCCCTGGTACCACACACACAAAAAAGGTAACATTAAGAAAATGAAAAAGACAGCTTACAGAGTAAAGGGAAATACTCTGAAATTACATATCTGATAAGGAACTTGTACCCAGAAGAAAAAACGTTTGTAACTCTATACTAAGAAACTAACCCAATTAACAAATGGACAAAGGATGTAAACAAGTATTTCTCTAAATATATAAGTGGCTTATAAAGAAATGAAAAGATGGCCATCATAATTAGAGAAATATAAACCAAAACTACAAGATACTATTACACTTCACTAAGATAAGCTATATTAAAAATACAGTAGTAAGTACTGGCGAGGATATGAAGCAACTGAACCTTTTTTGATTACTAGTGATACTTCAGGTGGTGTGGTAGCTTTGTAAAGTAATTTGGCAGCTCCTCAAATTGTTAAAGTCGTAAGACCAAATTCCACTCTCAGATATACAGTATACCCAAGAGAAATGAAAACATATCCATACAAAACTCATAGACAAAAGTTCACTGCAATATAATTCATAATACCTCCCCAAAATGGAACAGCCCAAATGTTATATCATCAACTGAACCCACTAACTGAAGAATGGACAAGCAAAATATGGTGTATCTATATAATCCAATATTCTTTGGTAATAAATAAGGAATTAAGTATGGATCCATGCTACAATGTAAGTGAATTTTTAAAAAAACAGTGCTAAGGGAAAGAAACAAGTGACAAAAGACCACATATTTTATGACTCAATGTATATGAAATGTCTATAATAAGCAAATCTATGTAGACAGTGGTTGCCAAAATTAAGGGACAAGGTAACCCTTCTACTGTTGAATGGGCAGTGAAAGGACCTTAAACTACAAAATGGAAAGCCCAGCTCAAAAAAAAAATCTATGGCAAAACACAGGCACATTCTTCATTCCTGAAGTCCTTCCCATCTTCTACATCAAATCATTCCTCGCATTTTAGATCAAACACATTTAATACATAAGTACATTATGAATCAGCTAGAATTATATAATGCTCAAGTAGAAAGGGCCTTTAGAAGGATGACGTAATAGAGTATTGCTTCTGGAGCAATTTATAACTGTGATCTTGGGCACATTCCACTCCTCTTTGACTCAATGTCTTCATCTGAAGAAAGGGCAAAGTAAAAGCAACTACTTCTCAAAATTGCTACACAGATTAAATGAATTAATCCATGTAAAATGTTTATAATAATGACACACTGTAAGTGCTACTAAGTTTTTTACAACTTTTATAAACTGGTAAACCCCATTATTTTTATGGAGGAAGAAGACATTAAACTCAGAATAGTAAAGTGATTAAGGGTGGCATTGACAGAGCTGGTATTCCACTTCAGTCTGATTCCAGAGCCGGGGTTCTACAGCACTAATGTATAAAACTTCTTTTTAAAAAAAAGGAATTTTTATACCAAATTATGCACAAGGAATTTATTTTTTTAAAGATTTTATACATTGCTGAAGAACACTGGCTCAGGAATCAGACTGAAGTGGAATACAGCTCTGTCACTGCCAATAGCTAACATAATTATACTACTAATTTCTTTTAGTCCATTGAAAAGATCGGTTTGTGCTTATATTGGTTGATTAATTTTGCATACCTACATCTTGTAATCTGAGCAATTACTTTGAAGACAAGATGCAACACATTAACCACTGTTAATTTCTTATTGTCCTGCCTTGAAACTCTGTATCACTGTTTTTATTTTTTTTTATCTTTTTCTCTTTAAAAACTAAAAAATGTTTTTAAAAATTCCTTGATTGATTTTTAGGTCTTGGGCTGGGGATATAGCTCAGTGGAGTAAGTGCCTGCCTGGCAAGCACAAGGTCCTGAGTTCAATCCCCAGTACCGAAAAAAAAAAAAAAAAAAAAAAAGATTTTTAGGTCTTGAGAGATACAGTAACATAGTGCCCAGCAGTGGCACATTGCATTAGTAACACAATAAGGGCATTTTAAAGTGTTTAATCCATTCCCTTTTCAGCCTCAGTTTAATCTTTTAACATCTAAGAGATTTCAACACTAAATCCCACAGGGTACAACATTCTGTCCTTTAAAAGCAAGATGGCTCAGAAGCTTTTTCTCTTCCTCTATTTTTTTCATTGAAGGCACATAGAATGTAAGTATACCTAGCAATTGAGTGAAAAGAGACTTCTGTTTCTGCATTCTAGAAACACATTCTTGAAGCAATTTAGATGCTATTCTCAGGGATGGGTGTTTTTAACTTTCTGTAGCTGATACTTTAATTCAAGAAGCTCACAAAATTAGCTATAGTACCTGGCAAAACACAATAAATGCAGCAGGAGGATGCCACCACAAAACTTTCTGCAGTTCAAGCTTTTAAAAAAATCTCACCATTTTCTCTTACACACCCACATCATCACACCAGTGTTTAACCCAGTCTATGAGGCCCTGTAATATCAGGCCTCCCACATATTCCTGCATCTTCGCTGTCTCCACAGTCTCCTAAGGTCTCTAGCCAAATGGATCCTCTTTCTTTTGCTCAAAGTCAAGGGTATCTCTCAGTCCTGCCTTGAGGCCTTCACACTGGCATGTCCTATGCCCGAAAAGTTCTTCCTTATAGCCTACAATTGCCTTGGGCTCCTCTCCATCCCACCTCCCCAAAACCCCAGCTAGTTTAATGGTCTGTCAGGCTCTATTTACTACAAAGCGTTTTTCTCAACACCACAAAATACCCTCCCCACACCCCCTGCACCATCACACTCATGTGGAACATGCTTTGAATCACTTATCCACCAGACTGTAGGCTCAAGGAGGGCTGGGGGTGTCTGACTTGTTCAAACAAGCTTCCCTTATTCCTAGAACAGTACCTTGTGCATTATGGATGGTAAATGAAATTAATAATATGAATTTATTAGAGTAGAGTTTGACTAGAATGCAGAAGGCCCTGGGTTTGACACTGGCAAAACAAAAATAAAGAAATGAATAAACACAGGTAAAGAAATTAACATTCTCCAAGGACTCAAAGGATCAAGTGATAAACTGATTTAACTTCTTCAAAGTTGACACAAAGTATTCCATGTAAAACTGTCCAGTTAGCAATTCCTTTTGCAGAAAACTCAAAACCTTAAATTGGGATTATATGAATTTAAAAGTTACTATGCACAAAACCACAAGAAAAAGTTACTTCTAAAAATAAGCCTCAGAAAAAGAAAAAGTAGTGATATGGTCATCAAAATTTGTTACTGACACTCAAACATGTTTGTTTGAGAGGCCAATTCTAAGTAGGGCGGAAGAAACAATAATGTATGTTATCCCCCCTAGGGCTTTTACCATTCTTTTCCTAAAGTAAATTTATCTCTGAATGAAAGGAAGGTATTGAACCTAATTCTAGGTATATCTTAGAAGCCACTGGTGTGATGATCATGAACAGTATACCCACAAGTAGGAGGTATGTAAGTCAAAGGAACAAGCAGTAGGACACAGAGATGGCTGCCTCCGGCAGTGGCTCCAAGGTCCCTCTTTATTAGGGCTTCCACTCTGGCACCAGTCATAGTATTAACTACTCTGTCTTGGGGAAGCAAAAGTAGCCTCTTTTCCAACTTAACAGATGGTATGAGGATCACATGGCAAAGTTTCTAAAAGATCTTTTTAGAGAATTTTGCCTTAAAGAGGACTACAGAAGGATGGGGGGGGCATTTCATCACCAAAAAATAGGTATTGTACTAAGAGATCTAACCATACAGGCAGGAGGAAAAATGGAAGAAGAGGTTTTAAAAATGAGAACAGAGATGAGATAAAATAGAAGATTGTCGAGAGTGAAAGAAAAAAATTTTAAAAAGTTTGAATAACAGACAACTAAATTTGATTCAAAGACATAAAATGCACGCATCTAAGAGTTTGGAGACTTCAAGAGGAAAATGGCCTGGTCAAGCTTCCTATCCCTACATTAGCAGTGCTAATCAGTGCTAATAAGTGGTAATCGGCTTCGGGCCTTCACTAATCGGCTTTTGCCCTTCACCAAACTGAAGCTCAGTTTCTGGCTAATCAGCTTCTTGTCTTCATTAAAGTGAAGCTCAGCTCTGAATTATCCGCATCTAATGTCATCTAATTGTTGGCATCACCGAAGATTCTTCAAACAGAGGCCAGGTCTTATACAATGCATTTCTGGCTACACCATGCACAGAGAAGAGATTCTGATAACCCAACAGGTGCACTTTTGTTTGTGTCCTGTGCTGCAAACTCCTCAAAGCTACTATACCAACTTATTTGCCCAGTCATACACATCCTTAAAACATGGAGAATCACTACAATCGAACCTTTCAACAACTGTCCAGTGGAATAAAGAGTTAGAAAATCTTTCTCCTCCACCCTAGAAGATACTGGGGGCACTTGTTTTCAAGTACACTGCCATTAAAATTTTAAATGCTTAGCTCATATTCCCTAACAAAAAGCTTAATTTCAAAAGTGTCCAGCACGGTTTCCCGCATATAGTAGGCTCTCATTAAATGCTGTTTAAAGAAACAAAACAAACCCCTTCTCTTTTAAATCGTCTTCCCAGCTGAGGAATAGACTCTTCTCAAGGTAAGGAAGAACGTCCTTCCAGAAATTAGAAAAGAGGGAAGTATTTTTTTAGCCACTCTGAATAGTAAGGCAAGAAAACTGGTGCCAATTTCTGCACCCATTTTAGGGGAATTTCTGAGTCTGTAAAACCAAAGAAACACTCAGCGAGAAAAATAAAAAAAAACCTTATGCACACTTTGGAATTTTTAAACTGTTAAGCTAGAACTGACACCTTGGTTTGCGCAGATGACTGTAAAGCGACAAACCCAGTGTCTGCACTAGAACTTTGATAAAGGACTTTCACCTCCTCCAGAATTCCAGGTGATCGCCGGCATTCACTCGAAACCTTCCAACCTGGATACGCGCCAGCCAAGTCCAGGTTCCTCTGAGATCCGAGTGAGTCGCGGGAGACCCCACAACAGGGGCTGGGCCCTTCGCTCCCGGGGTATCTAGGGCATCGTGCCTTTCAAGTCTCCCTAAGTCCCAGTCTTCGGTGGCTCTCCTCAAAGCTCGTACCGAGCGCCAACAGAAGACCGTGTCCGTGCAGCAGGGCGACACGGGCCCGGGAGAGAAATGCCCTAGAAAACCACTCCGGCTCGGCGCAAGTCTCGGCCGAGGACCACCAGCCCGAGCCCCACCGCCGCCGGTGCAGACAAAGGCGCGGTCCCGGCCGGCACTCACCGCTCAGGTAGTTGGTCCACTTGTACAGCACCCCCTCCATGGCGCCGCACCGGGCCTCTCGTCCACGCCCGCCGGCCCCTCACTGGCCCTGGGCCCGGGAGGCGAGGAGCACCAGTAGCAAGGCCATCTCCCGGCGCAACCTGGACGCCCACTGCCGGCGCTCGGCCCGGCGCAGACGCCCGCCCCTGCTCACATCCTCGGCCCGGGGGCGGGGTCACTTCGGCCGGCGAGGGCCCGCGCAGTGGGGCTGAACCTGGCGTCCGCCGGGAGCCCCAGGTGCCAGGGGGACCCGGGGCAGCCGACGACTCCTAAGTACGAGCGAGCCGTACCGTAGCCCGCTGCGCCCCAGCTTTACCTCAGCCCACGACCCTCTGGGGCCCAGAGCACGCTCGCGCATGCCCAGCGCGCCGCTCGCGCACACGTTCCCGAAATCCACTCCGAGGTTTCGCAGCGACGGCGACGGTGGCCGGGCAGCTGTCGCTCGAGACGCCTGTCGGGAAATTGAGTCTTGGGGTGCTGGCTCGGGAGTGAGCGTTGGATGAGGGAGTGGAAAGCCTCTGAGACCTGAGTGGAACCCAGTTTGACTGTAAATGGTACCGTTCAGGGGTTGGCTCCCAGCTTTCAAAGTTTGAAGGTCTACTCGACTCCTTGCGCTATCTTTATTTCAAGGTTGTCTAATTGATTCCACGCGCTGGAGACACCCAAGAAGAGGGCACAGTGATCCCTCTCTCTGACCCAGGATGTGGGAATTTCAAGACAGCATGCTACATCCAGTGTAAAGAGGTTTTATGCAAACTTTAAGGCCTCGCTCCTGAAGTGTGGTCCTGGGACGGAAGGCACTGACACCACCCAGAAGGCTGTTAGAAATGCAGAACCTCCCTCAAGCCCGGAACTCCAAGACAAAAATGTGCATTTTAACAAGATCCTTAGGGGAATTCCTATGGGGTGGGGGTGTGAAAATGCACTGCTTTAAGGATATTTGATCCGGAAAAACTTTAATCATAGGATAAGTGGAAGAAACTTAGGAAGAAGTGTACAATAGGATCCAGATGGCTTCAGGTATAATATCGCAGATTCAGGCCCCAAAATGTTAAAATGTTTATTTGTGGATGGTTATTTTTCTTTAGTGCAAGGTTACCAGATTTAATAAATAAAAGTACATAACAATTGTAGGTTATTTACCGGAAATTCAAATATTAATTCAGCTCCTTACTATTTTATCTGTAAATGTTACTTTGATGCTATCTAAGTTTGCTCTAAATCAACTAAAATGAACATGTATTGCATTTGAAACTTGGCGAAACATGAAAATTTAAACTGAAATGAGACTATGATTTGTAAGCATGATTACTATTTCTCTTTAAAGTGGAAGTGTACTCTCCTTATTTATTATTTACCATTTACATTAAGGTCACTTACATGGTAAGTTAGCAGCTATAACATTGTTCGGTGTTGTGAAATTAATCAGATCTGGTCTGCAGGCAGAGCTCAAAGGCTTTGGGGCTAAGGGACGTTAAGCAGAACAGGTAACTGCTTCCGGCCTAAAGGTACTTTATCTCCTAAGTGGGATAAAAGACCTTGTCTTGCTGTTGTAATGTGGCTGATGCTCCCGGAGTGCGCTTTGAGAATTCATAAGCAATACTAGGAGCTTTGGATTATGGAATATAGGGGGGGTGTAAACTGCTTCAAAGGTGAGAATAAACACAAAAGAATCTTTCCTGAAATCCCTAAGATGTCCATCGGCCCCCTAACGCTCCCAACCTTGTTCGGCTGGGGGTAAGACTCTAGGCGGAGCTTCCGATTACCTTGCGCTGCACCTTCTCCCCAAATCCTGCCTAGTGCAACTCTTTAATCCCCTAAACTCTGGGACCTTTCCAGATGTTTCCCAGCGGGTGGGCTGCGGGGCTCAACCCGGCGGTAAATTACATAGTTTCGGTGTCATTGGCTGGAGGGTGCTGAGCGATAGTACCTGCAGCCAATGGGAGTCGGTCCTTCCCCAGCGGCCGCGTTACCACAACCAGTCAAGGTCGGGTTTGGCTTTAACTCTTTAATGTGAGTTTGCAAAGCGTGGGAAAGTTGTTGGTAGTAAAAGTGCCACGTCTCCTAAGAGGGTGAGTCCTGAGCTTGCCAGAGGCCGTTGTCCCTAAACCTACAACTGAGTTTTTAACTGTATGTAGTCGGGCCTTTTTCTCTTTTCATTGTGACTTCTTTCCAGCGTCAGTAACATGAAGTTTTTCTTGTGGAATTCGATCTTGACGTTGTTAATCACGTCTTTGAGTGGAGCACTGATCCCCGAGCCAGAAGTGAAAATTGAAGTTCTCCAGAAGCCGTTCATCTGCCATCGGAAGACCAAAGGAGGGGATTTGATGTTGGTCCACTATGAGGGCTACTTAGAAAAAGATGGCTCCTTATTTCACTCCACGTAAGTAATGGTGCCTCGCAGGTAAAATAGTAAAGAACCCGCCCACGCACACCAGCTCTCCTGGAGAAAAGGTACCTTGTAGTTGGGTTTTACCTGTCTTTTGAGAAACCTGAAATATCTGATTCCCATCTTTGGGGGAAAAGTTGTCTAAAACCAATTCTATGTGACTAGACCTTTGAAGGACTTACTGGAAACATGTGGTCCTGATAACGCTGTTAAATTTTTATTGTAAAACATTAGAACTAGAATCTCTGACATCTTACATTAACATCTAGGTGTATCAGAAGGCAACAAATGAAAAAGCTTAAGAAAATTTTAATATTTCAAATTCCATTCCTGGGGGGGTAAAATTCCATTTCAATTTGGTACAGATGGTAGTTATTTAAAGCTTCTCACAGAGACTTCAAGAGCAAAATACATAGTTATTTGCCTCTTAATAACGGGTATACTAATGCTGTTTCATTGACCTATTTAACTTCTGTTCTGACGTGACATTTTGGTCAGGGGCTAAAACCATGATTTCAGTGGTCATTTATTCCTTTCTAGAAAGTCAGACTTTATCCATGAGGGTGGGTATTACATAAGACTTAATGAAGAAGTCTTACACAAAGGATTTTCAGATTATTACACCATCACTTCTGTTCTTTAAACAAAGAAATTGTAAGGTGGAAAAGATTTACCAATGTAATGATTTGCAGTTAGGCATTGCTTTCATTCATTCTATTCTAAGGTCTTTAGCGAACACTTCCTCTGTGTGAGGCCTTTTGCTGGCAATGAAGGAGACGCAGAAATTTGAGCTTCTATTATCCTATTCGATGTTGGTTTCTAATCAGTCTTTCATTACATGATCTATCCATCTATCATGCTCATCTGAATGGCCTAAAGTCAGGTCCTGGAGCTGCAAAGATCCTTAGACTCAGTTTCTTGTTCGCTAGCAGCAAACCATCCACAGGCGAGAGGGAGACAAGAAAATGATGTTCAGCATGGGAGAGCCTGGAATTAATTATCCTCTGGGAAGTGGGAAAAGAAAAACTTCCCGGAGACCATAACTGAGACAGGCCCTGAAAGGTGGATGAGGGGACACTTCAGGTAGATGGAATGACATGAACTACAGCCATGAATCTTTACACCCTATCCTAGATCCATTCAGATCTGGCTTTTTGTAGGAGTTAGAAGTGAGTGACACTCCTCTCTGAAACCTGTTAACTCTGGTAAAAAGTTTGAAAGAGATGGCTTGACCTAGAATTCTCAACATCCTTTTCTTCTTGTCCACAGTGGACATTAAATATATCATGATATTACATTTTAAATTTTCAGTTACAAGCTGGGCCTAGTGGGGTATGCCTGTAATTACTGCACTTAGGAGGCTGAGGGATAAGGATCATCACAAGTTCAAGGCCAGCCTTGACTACAAAGACAGTATCTCAAAAAATAAAAACAAATTTCTTTCAATTACATTTTACTTTTAGTCTAATCTCTTTTAGGCTAATTTCTTATAGGTCTCAAGACCATAGCCTTGTGCTAACTTTGGTGTTAGCCATGAGATATTATTTAGCGGTATATTATTAATGTTCTAGTATCCAATAAAGGGGCTATTGTCACACAGCCTCCTTGTAAATGATAAGAGTGTACCAACTATAAATATTTTGAAAAAGTAGCATCAAATGATAAATCTATGAAACATATTTAGTAGCTGGTCGTGGTACATGCCTGAAATCCCAGCATTTGGGAAGCTGAGGCGGGAGGATCACTGTGTGTTCAAGGCTGGCCTGAACACTTGATGAGACCCTATTTAAAAAAAAAAAAAACTAAAATAAAAATTAAATAAGCATGTTTGCTGTTTGCAAAGCCATAATGATCTGTGTGGTGCTTAGCCATAATAAGAAATGCACCAAAGCTGGGTATTGTTTAATGGGACATACCTATAATCTTGGATACTTGGAAGGCTGAGGCAGGAGGATTACAAATTTGAGGCCAGCCTGAGCAACTTAGAGAGACCTTGTCTCAAAATAAAATTAAAAGAATTGGAGATACAGCTTAGTGGTAGAGTGCTTGCCTAACATATACAAGGCTCTGGGTTCATTTTACACACACGCACCATAC
Organism: Dinomys branickii; assembly: GCA_004027595.1. Classification (NCBI taxonomy): domain Eukaryota; kingdom Metazoa; phylum Chordata; class Mammalia; order Rodentia; family Dinomyidae; genus Dinomys; species Dinomys branickii. The sequence continues at coordinate 33,973 of PVLD010005029.1, read as the reverse complement.
ACACACACAAAAGGAATGTGCCAAACTGAGCAATAGATAGTTTCTTCTTTTATGATTTTCTAAACTTCCAAAAGTTTTGAAGGTTGGTGTATTATTTCCTTGGCCACAGGGGTAAAATGAAAGAAAAGAAGAAGAAATGGCATTTACCCAGGTTTCTTAACCATGGTACTCATGAACTTAGTACAATGACTTAATATTCTTACCTATGAGATATCCTGGAAAGAACACTCTCCTTGTTGCACCAAAAGGAAGCTAACTGAGACTCAGACACTACTCAGCCCTCAAACATCTCCCTCCGCCCACAGCTTGTCAGATTGATTTGCTTACTGTGGCTTCTCCTTATCTCAAGTTCCAGGACAACTTGACTACTCCCTTCCTCTCTAGAGACAGAGGGACCCCTTCTCTAAGCTTCTTATGTAGCCCGGTAGATCTTTGGGGATAGGCTTGGGCCTGCATGTAAGTAGCAGCCCTTGTGACCCATCCATAGGCTATACATCAGGAAGGTTTGGAGGCAGATATAAGATGCCATGCTCCTGTCTCTGTGTCCACGGCCACATGGACCCCCATGTCTTGGCATTGAATTCTCCTTACTCTGTCATCCACCTTCCCAAACTCAGCCATTTTCCATTATTTTCTTCCTGAGTTAGTATAACTTTGTGGTGGAGACCTTGAACTTTGGAGTTAGGTATGTTGAAGGTCAAATACTGACCTTCAAATGTAATGATTTTTTCATCTACACAAGGGGGCAATGATGGTACATTTGGACCTCTGTATCTTCAGATACAACCAACCATGTATCAAAAATGTTTGAAAAACATTATGTCTATATTGGACATGTACAGATTTTTTTCCTTGTCATTGTTCCCTGAGTCATATAGTTGGACAACTATTTGTGTAGCATCTACATTGTGTTAGGTCTTGTGAGTAATTGAGAGATGATTTAAAGTATAAAGTAGATAATATACAAATGCTACAGGCTTGAACACTTTTTGTTTTGAGTGGAGAGAGTAAGGACAAAGAGAACATCTACTGAGCCAGAGGATTATTGTTAGAATTAAAACAGATAAATTTAGGACAGTACATGACACACAGTAAATTTTCCTTCTGAATAATTTTTCTTATTCTCTCTGCCTTTCTGAAGCCCAGTCAATTATATGAAATTTGCCTCAACTATAAAGGACAGTCAGTGGTTGAATTGCTATGAAGTTGACTGTGGCTGTGAGTGTGCAATGAAAGAATAGCTGTTTTCATTAATTTCCAACCTAATAACTTATGGGTGGAAAAAAATGCAGCAATTTTAAAAGTTACTAAAGAGTTCTAATGTATAGAATGCTTCCTGGCATACACAAGGGCCTGGGTTCAATCCCCAGCATCTCAAAAAACAAAAGTTCTAATGTATTCTTTTTTCTATTATAGTCACAAACATAACAATGGTCAGCCAATCTGGTTTACCCTGGGCATCCTGGAGGCGCTCAAAGGCTGGGACCGGGGCTTGAAAGGAATGTGTGTAGGAGAGAAGAGAAAGCTCATCATTCCTCCTGCCCTGGGCTATGGGAAAGAAGGAAAAGGTAACACTTCTACATTTCTTACTGTGAGAAGCAGAGTTGTCTGGATGATGAGACAGAAGTTAAAGTCACTACTATGCATTTTTTACGCTAGAAGTGAGTGGAAGACTTGTATTCCTTTAGGAAATACGATTATGTCTTCATTACTATTTGAAATAACTAGTTAAGGCCATAAGATCTAAAGGGCAACTGAGCTAACATGAAATAAAAGTTCTGGAAACTTGAACTCTATTAACACTGTTCAACAGTGCGGTGATTTTTTTAAAAAGTGTGATAAAATACACATGATGTAGTATTTACCGTTTGAAGCATTTTTAAGTATGCAGTCAGTTCAGTGACACTAACTTTTTCATTCTCTCAAACTGAAACTCACTAATTTGTTTTACTAAGGCAAAAAGAAAGACCACTCAACATAAGCGTCTTGAGGAGTTGGATATTTGAAATACAGATTATTAAAGCCCTGAAGGCAGTTTTACCTATGGGCTGCATGTGGTTTACAGCCATGACATCTCCCCAGCATAGCACTTCTTAGGGTTTGTTTTAATTCTCACCTTAAAATTTATGAAGTTTTTAATAATTTATTTAAAAATAATAGAGTGACTTGAAATGAATTAGTTCTCCCTATGTCAGAAAACAGAGGCAAGTCAGAAAGCATCTACCATTGAAGTAGGAACCCTTGTGACCTTCCAAAGGACTATTTGATGATTTGTATCAAGAGACCTGAAGATGTTTATGTGCATTCATTTTATAATTCTCTTACTGAAATCTAAGCTCAGGGAATAATCGTGCTTTAAGAGAAAGATTTGTGAACAAGGATATCCATCACTGCATTGCTTCTGACAGTAAAAAATTGGACCAGGCTAGGTGTACAATGATAAGATCTTAGTTAAATACAGTATAACCCTTTGAAAGGACATTTTCAAAGATTTTTTTAAAAATTGTATCTAAAATCTGTACAATATAAAAGTAGGAAATAAAGCTACAGTATATACTTACACTATGATTATAAGTGTAAGGAAAAGTATATACCATACAGATAGGAAGTGAATCACAAAGAAATAAATAAAAACGTTAACAATGGACTATATGGTACTGGAAATTATACTTATTTCTGGTTCTGTCTTCCACATTTGGTTCAGTGAGCATGCTATTTGTAATAATGAAAAATATTTTAAAAAGTCATCAGAAACAAACAGTGAACCACTCTGATGTAAAACAAACAACAAAAACAACCAGTATCCAGAGATCAAGCTAAGCAAGACTCATTCTTAGGGTACAGAAGGAAGTATGGGTGAGGATTCCTAGCCCCAGGTTTCCTATGAGGGAAACAAAGTGCTATATGTGAAGTTTGACATACTCTAAAATGGAACTAGTGTCAGGCATGGTGACACATACCTATAATCCCAGCAGCACTCAGGAGGCTGAGGCAGAAGGATCCCTGTAAGTTCAAGGGTAGTATGGAGTACATAGTGAGTTAAAGGCCAGCCTGAACTACATAGCGAGACCCTGTTTCCAAAAGAAAATGGAACTAGCTATATAAATCTGATAACTAGGCTAAGATTTACTAACTAAATTGTTAGTGCAATTTAGATGAACTAAGTTCAATGCTTATTTTAATAGTAATCAAGACAATCCAGTATATAGGGAATATCTAGGCTTAAAAGTATTTTGCTTCCCTATATTCTCATTACCTCACCTTTAATATTTATATATGTAGTATTAGTCCATTACTCTATCTCCTTACTATATGTAACTCAAATGTGCTTCATAATATAGTTGTCTCCTTCAAACTGAGTGCCATGAGACTAATTTTCCTAATATATATTTAACCCTGATTTTGTAGCCTTTTAGTCCATGCTTGCATGCCTTCTTGGAAAGGTACCAGTTTTCTCACCCATCTAGTGCATGTCTCTTCTCTGTCTCCATCTGGAACGGTAAGCTTTGGCTCACGATGTAAGTGTTGCCCTTTAAACTTACAAATTGTCTTTCACAGAAATATGGAGGGGTAGGGGGGAAGACTCAGAAATGCTCAACAAGTTTACTTAGACTTTTATGTTAAATATAGTCATAAGGAAATAAGTTTGAAAAAAACTTATACTTCCTAGGAAGATTTTTTGGTTGGTTGGTTGTCATTTTCCACTCTCCTAGAACTCTAACAAAGCTCTTTTCATGTTTAAAGATTTATCTACCTTTTCCAAAGTTCATTTTAATTTCTCCCTTCCAATGAAACGCCTGAAACATATATATTGTATTGTATATCAGAGAGGATGTTGACTAACTTTTTGAAATGATTGAACTTCCCTGTATTAGTTTTAAAGCCTATAAAAAAATAATCTCAGTAACATATGTTCTTGAGAGCTTGAGATTTATTAAACATAATGCTGAGTACTTTATTTTTCATGGAGTTTCTTCTTTTCTCCCCCAGGGGGCTCTTAAGGTACAAGATATTGTCATCTGTGTCTAACAGATGAGGAACCTGAAGCTTAGAGATGGGCAGATTGAAATTTCAGTTCCAGCTGACCCCAGGAATCGCTCAATTACATGCTGCTGCCCAGTAGTAGAAATAATAGTGCCAGCATACAGTGTATTTGCAGACCAGGACTTTCTGACCCCAGTTAGTACAGCAGTTGATATAATTAACTCTGAATTAGCTAAAGCCTTTTAGTCATTCTTGACATATAATGTGTAATATCTTAATTATATTTGAAATTTAACATCCAGGCTATTGGATATCCTTGTGTGTGTGTGTGTGTGTGTGTGTGTGTGTTTAATTATTAAGCTAAAAACCAAAGGTTTTTGCTTTATTGTTTTGGATTATTACTTCCTTAGTCTATTTGTCTGAGTAAAATATAATTGTAATATAAATTTTCTTTAACTTAAAAGCCTTTTTACCAGGACCATGGTTTTATATTAAAACTTTTGGGGGTTAGAGGTGTAGCTCAGTGGTTCGGTATATACCTAGCATGCCTGAAGTCATGGGTTCCATCTCTAGAACTGCAAAACAAAAACACGACAAACAACTTTTAAATAAAAATGTGTCACCTCTCTCCTAATGTTAGGTAAAATTCCCCCAGAGAGCACATTAATATTCAACATTGACCTCTTGGAGATTCGAAATGGACCAAGATCCCACGAGTCATTCCAAGAAATGGATCTCAATGATGATTGGAAACTCTCTAAACATGAGGTGACTTTTCCTTCTGCCTATGTATTTTTATTCTTTGGTGACTCACTGTTTCAGAAGTACAGTTCATGAAAAGTTCTTTGAGGAAAATGTTGTATATAAATTTTCTTGAAATACTAGTTGTTATGATTTGGGTTTAGATGTCCCTCTAGAACCTCATGTGATCATAGGTGGGGCTTTCTCAGAGGTGGCTGGATCTAGAGTGTGTAATGCTGGAATTGATTCATAGTGCAGCGGTTCAAGGATCCCATTCTAGGATCAAAGGCCCTAGAATTAAGAATGTGAGGGCTCCCTACCCTGAGTAGCTTGGAAAAGTATAAGAGATGGAGAGAGGCGTGATCATCCCTTGTTGCTTTGCTATCTTCTGCCCGACCATGAACTTGTTTCTCCTCTGCGAGGCCTATCTGCCATGTCGTCCTGCCTTGGAGCCAGGAAATGGTGGACTGAAACCTGTACAAACTGTGAGCTAAGTAAACCTTTACTCCCCTAACTTGTGGGTGTTGGGTACTTTGTCTCAGCAATGAGAAAGTAACTAAGACACTAATGCTGTGAAAGTTGACTTTTTTGTAGGAGGCATTGTTTCAGGGAGAAATATATTGGTGCTTAAACAGCACCATTCAGGCTGGGTGTGGGATACACACTTGTAACTGAGGAAATTGGAATAGTCACACACACAAGATTGATTTCTAGTTCTACTTCTGTATTAAAAGTCAGATTTTCACCAGGTATGGTAATGCATGCCTATAATCACAGCACCATGGAAGGCTAAGCCTGGAGGATTACAATTTCAAGTTCAGCCTGGATAATTTAGTCACTTAGCAAGACCCTGTTGCAAAACAAAAAATAAAAGTGGCTTGGGGAAGTAGCTCAGTGTGAAGGCCATGGCTTCCATATCTGGTACTACAAACAAATTTTAAAAATCAGATTTCCGTATATCTTTTCAAAGGAATTTTCTTATTGGTTAAATCCTTTAAGAATTCCATGCTCTAGACCTATGGACTGTTCTTAGTAGTATATCATCCTAATAGGACTTTGTTCCAGTACTTGCAAGACATGGGCCAAAGAGACATACTGCCTCCCTTTGCATGGAGGACACTAAGTGACACCTATAGAATGAATCCTGGACCACTGTAGCTTTTGGTTGTCTATATATAGCCTGTGTTGTACAGCAGTAAGATGCCAGACAGAGATTTACTGAGTTTCATATGGATATGGAGAGTACTTGAGAAATAATCAGGGTGATTTTAAAACCATATCAGCAGTAGAAGAATTTTTAAATTTATTAGTACATGTTTGCATTACATAATGATTACATTCATTGTGGGTAGTTGATACTTACATGTAACGAATTTCTTTTTATTTCCTGTTCCCCTCCACCCTTCTTCCATCCCATTTGGAAAAGATCTCTCTATTTCCTATTGTATATCTTTTATTTTGCTCTTTAAATTGTTTATACTTTGGTGTAAGCATTCACTTATATTTCCATATAAGAGAAGCCAGGCAGTATTTAAGGGGATAGGGATCTAGCTCCGCAGCACAAGAGCCTACCTGGGAAGTCCAAGTAATTGAGTTGGATTTTGAACCTGAGTTCAATTTTCAGCACCGAAAAAAAAAAGAGAGAGAGAAAAGCCATGTAGTATTTAAAATTCTGTGTCTTGTTTATTTTACTTAAGGGGCATCCATTTTCCTAAATATGACTCAAATTTATCCTTCTTTATGGCGGAGTAGTATCCTCTTTTGTATATATATATATATACACATACACATATATATCAATATATATGTATATATGTCGATATATATGTATATATATATCACACAGTTTATCTACTTATCTGTTGATAAATGGCTGCTTCTAAGATTTAGCTGCTAGAACTTGTGTGAGCAGTGGAAGAACTTAATGAAAGAAAAGAGTTGGTGTCTTGGTCACTTTCTTATGAGTGAGCTGTAACACCTGACAGCTGAATTTGGAGGACAGATTGATTTTTAGCTCCCGGTTTCAGAGGTCCAAGTTATCGCGTGGTCACCTGCCTCTAAAGGCAGAAACAGTGCGGTGGAAGGGTCTGGAGGAGGAAAGGTGCTCACACAAAGGAGGCGAGGAAGCTGAGAGAGAAAGGACGAGGCGGAGGTGAGGGTTAGGGGAGATACATCCTTCCAGGTCACACCTCCAGTGACCCGCCTCCAACCAGGCCCCACCATTAACAGCACATTTAGCTCTGAACTCATGAGCGGATGGGTCCATGATGAGTACAACAGCCACCATGATCCATTCACCTTCCTGAAGCCCCACCTCTGAACTCCTGAGGCCTTTGGAGGATACCCCAGACATAACTATAATAGGTGGGAACAGGGCACTTGTTCTTAGTAACACACTGCAACCAAAAAACACTTCTAAACAGTGAAGGACAGCAGCATCCCAACGGAAGCCAGAACACTACTAGCTAAGACATTCTGGGACTAGGGTCAGAATCTCAGCTGTAGAGGACATGTTTAGCATGCCTGAGGCCCTAGGTTCAATCCCAACACTAAACAAAAACAGCAAAGAGTAATAACAAACAACAAGAACTACGACTTTGAAGAATTCCATAGTAAGGCAGGTCGAAATAAATCACTGGGCAGATTTCAGTACTGTCTTCAATGGAACACAAATGAAAATGATTAGGTGGTTTTTTATCTAGCATATTGGGAAGTGATTTTTATTTTTGCAAGATATATTTTTCTCTAGTTAACTTGATTCTAGTATATAAATGATTAAACTGTCTTGAGTAGAAAAACTTGGAAAGTTTCTAAGAGGACATTATGACATTTCAAAATTATTAGCTTTTGATTAGTTAGATAATAGTTTGGAAAAGGAAATTATAGCTTTTTATTAAGCCAGGAAACATGTAGCATAATTTGTTTAAAAATGACCTTGGTCAGTGAGGGACCAAAGAAGAAAGACATGATAGATATTCTTTCCTCTGTGAGTTAAACTATAAAACTGTACTTATAGAATAAAATCTTAAAAATCCTGGAAGATTTTGGTAATTAGGTTGATAATTTCAGGGATATTAATGAAGTATTTACTGATTTAAAAGTATATTTTCTTCAGTAGGTTTGGTGTCTTGCCATGGTATGTATGTCTAGCCTCACAGAAAAGTGCAATATGTAGAATATTTTGAATCAGTTACATTAGTGTTTAAGCCACTTTGAACTGCTAGAGAAACTTTAATAATACATTCTACATGAAATTATTTTCAATTAATTCAGTAAAGCAGGGATTTTGAAAACTTGAATAAGATACCATAATAAAGTTGAAATTTAGTAAAATTTTAATGTTAGTGTTTACTCTGTTTTGAAATGTTTTTATAAGATGTAGATGTACCCTGTTTCAATTTTGGGTCTTAGTGTAGATTTACAAACTTACTGCAAGTGTCCTGAGTGAGGAATGCAATTAGATTTTAGGGCAGTTTGCTATCAATGATCCTTATGTGAATGTAGATCCTCAGACTATACAAGGTGACTGCTATGTGTGGAACTTAATCATTTTCTTCAGACTTGAATGGGAAAAATAAATATAATTTGGAGTCATAGGACATTAATGTTCAATTTAAGGAATTAAAATGTTTATATAAGTCTGTTGTGAACAATACATTATTATATTAACTGTTGATTTCCTGATGTAAATCAGCAAAAGTAACAGCAGGTTTTCCAGTTAGACAAGCAAACATAAAAAGCCTATCGGATGTTTTCATAGTATGTTTTTGAGATAATGAAAACCTTATATTGGGCATAAGGATTATATGTATGATATAACCGCTACCTTTGCCACTGGGCAATATTTTGTGTCTCTACTATAGCAGGGTGGCAGCAGTTTTAAAGGGCAATAATTTCATATAATTCTTTTACTATCATTAGAAATATATCATAAAGTAGTTGCTTAGTAGTTACTACAGATAGTTAAGTGAATTACTAGTCCATGTCTCTGCTATTGCTTGGCTTAGTGTGGGTATCTTATGAATCAAAATTATTCATGAGATCCATTATTTTATAGGTTAAAATGTATTTAAAGAAGGAGTTTGAAAAGCATGGTGCGGTAGTGAATGAAAGTCATCACGATGTTCTTGTGGAGGATATTTTCGATAAAGAAGATGAAGATAAAGATGGATTTATATCTGCCAGAGAATTTACATATCTACATGATGAGTTATAGTGCTGTCTTTACATTTTATATAGCATCCTACCTTTAAAGAGAAGGCAATTGTCTTTAATGAAAAAATTTCTAAGTGTTCTATTTTTGCTTTTTAAAATTTTTATATTATTTTACTGGCTATTATTTAAAGAACCCATCAGGGTTTCTAAACACCCATTTCTTTCTGGTAAGTTATTGGGAAGAAACAATTTTTTTTTGAATGGAAGACTTCTGGACCATTTTTCACTCTGAAAGTGTGTCATTTGTAACTTTAAAATATTGCTACCAGTAACATGCCACAACATAAGACCAGATGATAGCATAAGGCAGTACCTGGTGTTTCTACTTCCCTCTATACTCTCAGTTAGGCACTGACATTTAAAAAGCCTTTTACAATATCCCAAGGCTTGTTGTTTTTGTGTTGTAATGAAATAGTTTGTCTTTAACTGTTTTTGAGTCTCTGCTTGAGCACAGGAAGAAAACGGCAGACTTTTTGGTAACAATTACTTCACTGCAACACAGAAGTGAGGAACAACTTAAGGATATGTGTGCATTGGAACATTCTACTCAGGACTAAAACTAAATAAGATTTGTTCCTAATAACTAATGACCTACTAAGGTAAACAGGACAAGTCTTTTCTTTTTTGGGAGTACTGGGAATTTAACCCAGAACCTACATCCATCCCCCACCCCTTTTATTTTTTTTTTATTTTGAAATAGGGTCTTGTTAAGTTTCTGAGTTGCCCAGGCTAGCTTCCAATTTGTAATCCACCTGTGTCAGCCTCCCAGAGTGCTGGGATTATAGGCTTGGGCCAACATACTTGGCTTTAATGTTTATTTTTGAAGGATAGCAGCGTACTCACCTGGTCCTTTAATGAGTAAAAGTACAAGTAGCCTTACAGGATTACAGGAAAGCTGAGACAGAAGGATTATAAATTCAAGCACAACTTGGGGACTTTAGTAATGTAGCAAGACTGTGTCTCAATAAAAAAGGGTTGGGGACAGAGCTCAGTGTGAAGGCTTAGAGTTCCATCCCTAATATAACAAAACAAACAAAAACAAAATAAATAACCCCAAATCTCAACTAGTGTGTAATTACATGATAAGCAAAACTAGAAAGCCAAAATTTTCTATTTGTCCCTCATTAAAAAAAAAAAAAAAGAAGCAGCTCCAGGCATGGTGGTGCACACCTGTAATCCCAGCCACTTCAGAGGGTAAGGCAGGAGGATCTCAAGTTTATCGCTTATCGCTAGCCTGGGCAGTTTCATGAGAGCCCATCTCAAAATAAAATAAAAAAGTCTAAAGGTATAACTCAGTGGAAGAATGCTTGTCAGGCAAGAACAAAGTCCCAGGTTCAATCTTCAGCACCAGGGTGCGGGGGGAACAGGAGGCAGATCTACAGAAGCTACTATTGAATAGGTACCTATCCTGGGTTTACAAAAGGGATGATTTTACAAATTTCTCTCAAATTGGCTTTTATCTTTAATACTTACAAACGTCTCTAAGTCTGTATTTACTATGAACAGCCCTTTATGGTTTACCAAATCCTATTAAGTGAGCTATTATTACTTGTGGTGCTGGGGATAGAACCAAAGGCCTCCTGCATACTAGGCAAGCACTATACCACCAAGCCTCATTCCGGCCCCTTAGATGCGTCATTGTCTTTGATTTTCATTACTCTGAGGTCTGTGAAAAATGCTAGTGGATCTTCCTTTGCCTACTTTATAGATGAGAAGATTGGCATTCAAAGAGACTAACTGTTGTATCTAAGGTCAGCAGCTAATCTGTAGAACTAGTTTTCAGTCCCCAAATCCAGTATATTCTTGCTGCCTTCTAACTAAAAACATGGTAAGTTTGTTTGAATCCCTTGGGCCTAATTCTCTTAGGTTTGCTATCTGTTGCTTGTCTTTGGGTCCTTATCCTTTTCTGGTTGTCTCTGGAGTATTGGACTTCTCCCTATGATTCATAAGTGGTTTTGGTTTCACAGAATGATTTTGGAGATTAGCTCTGAATTGCCTTAGACATCCCAAGCAGTGAGAGATTCCATGTGAATGTCTTAGATCTTTCATTCCAGTTTACCACCATAGTTTTTATTTTAAAGAATTATGAATGATTACTTTATATAGAGCCTACTTTCACTGATTATATGTTGAGATTTTCCTCACGAAAACATGAAGCTCGTGGGAAGAATAGAACATCTTTATATGAAGAAAGCAGCTCTATCTTGTACATTATTGTCACTGATGTTTTCTTGAGCCTGGAGAGGTACAGAAACCCAGGATACAGAAAGCCTTACTTTGTGGCATGTGGAAACATAGCTTGTCCAGTGGTGCTTTGTGTAGACATTATAGTGCCATACATGGTATAGCAAAAATAGTTAAAAAAATCTTTTGGATTACTCATCTTACATGAATTTGTATCAGTTCTCATCTAAGTATTTGGACATAAAAACACATACATACATTATGGCGGTATTTCAGTTATGAACCTTTTGTTGTAGCCATTTACATCCTTCCAATAGTGTGAGAATGCTCAGACATGAACTGTGACTGCACATGTATGTAATCTGACTCAATACTGTTCTATATGTCATGTTTAAATTTGTATGACTGTGTTGTGGTATTCTTCAAAATAAAGTTTATTTGGAAAATAACTGATTTTATAAAAAATCTTAGAGCATTAATCTCCTCAATAGCTTTATTGACCTCTCTTTCTTTCTTTCTTTCTTTCTTTCTTTCTTTCTTTCTTTCTTTCTTTCTTTCTTTCGGCATAGGATGGGGGTTGAAACCCAGAGTCTCATGCATTCTAAGCACGTGTTTGATCACTGAGCCACATACCCTCTTGTTATCTAGGTTTTATGGCAAAAAAAGTGAGGAAGATTGACAGGTAATGGAAGGAAAGGGGTATAGTGACATTTAGAATGTGCCTCTCATTATCTTCTCTTAGGTATATTTGTCAGGAAAGCTGTGGTTTGGTTTAAACTATTTTGAAATTAACGTTAAACCTTGAACCTTAAGGATGATCATTAATAGTGAACTTTTAACAAAGGAGAAAGCATTTTTTATTTTCAGGGTTTTTTTGTGGAAGGAGGAGGGGATGGTGGTTATTCTGTTTTGGTTTGGGATTTTATTGTGTGTGTAACAAGCAGACATTATGATGGTTTATGCCTACTGAGCAAATAAATGCTATAAAATGCCTTATTTGATTACATGACGTGTTGGATTGTCATAAAAGCAACAAGAAACAATGATTTCTGGTTCATATGAAGCAACTGGACATTTGGATTTTTCTTCGTAGAAATTCAGTTGTACTTTTACTCATGGTATACAATATTGCTTACATATAAAACTTCAGCATGCTGTCATATCTCCTCACTGAATTAAGTATATGGGTAACACCTCAGTGTTTGGACCTTGTAAGAGAGGTAGGAATGTTACGGCATGTTATGGGAAAAACTTTTCTCACCTTTTTGTTAAAAAAGTAAATTAGTATCATCATAACAACCCTGGGGAAAAATAAAAAGAAATTCCTTTTCCAGAGATGCAGAACACTTGACCATTTTTGTTTTGTATCCATTTTAGCATGTGTTACAATCTAAAATGTCAAGCGCAATTATAAATTCATATGCTCATTTGAAAGCATTAGTATTATAGTACTTCTATTTTATAATATATGTAAGCATTCTTAATACTAGGATTTCTGTATTCCCTTTAGTATAATGAAATTCACACATTTCCACACCTCCCCTCCTCTTTAAGACATCAGCTTGTTGATGTAGCTGTTAGTAGGTTTAGAGGGAGGCAGATCTCACACAATGGCAGGAGCACTAAGTCATCATGGTTAAGGATCAAGAAATCCATATATTCTTACATGTGGACTTAGAATCTTTATTTGAAGGGAAATTCTTTTCTTTCTATTTTGGTGGTTTAGGGTATAGTCCGGTGATAGAGTGTTTGCCTAGCATGGTGAGGCCCTAGGTTCAATGCCTAGCACTAAAAATGAAATAAAATACTATTTTGATCTCTTTCATTTTCATCTCTGCTATGATAATTCCTTGCTTCAGGTTACAGAGCAGTTTGGATTTGGGATTTTCAGATTAGGGCTGTGCAATTGGTATTCTAAGCAAATATTAAAAATTAAAAATAAAACCTATGAAATCTGACATACTTCTGGTCCCAAGCATTTTGGATAATGGATAATCAATGTATAGCACATATATATGCTCTCTATATACTATATGTGGTTTTGTATTAAAGACAATAGTTGAAATTCTCTTACTAGTACATGAATCCCTCTCTCTGACAACTTGTATTTGTCATTCAGTGAAGATTTCTATGTGCACTGGGAGTCTAACCCACATATCTGTGTTTCACTCCTAAGTAGAATTTCCTGGTACAGGTAGTTCTCCCTGTAATGCCAACAACAATCTTTCACCTCTTAGCTTCAGATTTGCTGAAGGAATTAAAAGGTACCTTTTGATGTTCTTAGGTTACTGCTAAGAAAAGGTATAAAAACAGTTGAAAGATGCTAGCAGATCTGTGACACATAGTGCACCATCTGTGGATTTCTTTTGTTTACCAGATCTTTGTGTTTCTGAACTGCTATTAAAGTCTCTGGTATGAAATGGATGACTACAGTAGGTATGAGTCAGCCAATAATCTATAAAGCCTGTTTAAGTGCCTATGAACTAGACTAACACTAGTTTTCTTTTATGGTGATCTAGAATCAAATGATGTGAGATATTTGCTAAGGTTTTTCTCTAAAAATTCAGAGTAAAGTGAATGGTGTCCCTTTTTCTCTGTGACAGCTAAATTATATGTCACTTGGGGATTTCTGGGAAGTACAAGTTACTTCACTAATTTAAAATTCCGTGCTGCACTAGGATAAAGTTGATGAGCTCTTCAGCAAACAGTTGCAGTAAAAAGAGTTCATGCACAGTGTAAATTGAGGTATTCAAGGACAATTTACATTATTATAAAGATTAAGGTAAAGGTAGAAAGACCTTTGGTACTTAGTTCCAGTTTCTTATATAGCATGTTCTCATTTATCTCTTGGACTTACTCTGCCAGGGTACATGTTATGTTAATATAAAGGTGAATCTATTTTTTATCTATGGCTAAAAGACTAGAATGTTATAACAATCAACTACATATTAATGGCTCTTTCCCATTATGCTTACATTTTCTGGAATTAGGTAGCTATTTTTCTGTAGAATACATTCTGTTAAAGGCATTTGGATTTTGAAAATGTTTCTAGTAACTAAATTTAATTAAATCAATAATTACATAGAATAAGAAATAGTAGTACAAACAGAAGGAGGTTTGCTTTAGGTTAGGGTTCAACACTTGGAGGAAAAAAGAAGAATTTTTAAAAACGGTCTTGCAATGAAATTCCCATTTAAAATTGCTGGTTTTTCCTGGAGTGTAATTGTTTTCTCATGCCATCTTCCTATCAATAGTTCTTTGAGACTATTTACTTGTATTCTTTTAACTAAATCTTATAAGGCAGACAGTCTTTCACAAGATGTCATAGAATTATTTTTTTCCTTGTCACATGAGGAAGTAGTCAAGGTCTTATGTTTTACATCATAGTCTATGAAGAAAATGAAGCAGCTTCCTAAAGCTAATTGATTTTTACATTAAGAGCAAGCAGTAAATCAATGCTACTCTCTGTATTTTTTTTAACACTTTATTACTATAGTAGTACAATTTTCAAAACTAGTAACTTTGTCAGTCACCTATTTCCTCTGACTTGGGCACTGTTCAAAGATTTCTAATATTGTGTTTTGAGGGAGTGGGGTTATTTTATTTTTGTAAACTTAATATGTAGTACAATGATTTTTTATAGCTTGATAAATTTGAGGAGATTCACAGAGTTATACAACCACCAACACAATTAATTATAGAACACTTTCATCACTTCATAAAGGCCTCTGTGCACATTAGCAGTTACTCCCACCCCGTTACACAAGCCCCCAGCCCTAAGCAACCATCAGGGCACTCTCTCTAGGGATTTGCCTATCTTGCACATTTCCAATAATTCTTAAAGCTCAACCCTTTCTTTGTATCTAGAGTAAAGATAAATAAATTCTCCAATAAATTTGACAGTAAAACAATTTTCACTTTTAATTTTTATTGAACATTGCTGTCTTTGAAATCACTCATCATATAAGAGAAGTCTTCCTTTAACTGGAAATTCCTACAGCAAGGTAAGACTTTAGTTAACTGAAGAAGTAGGAAATAATAGTGATCTCTGTTAAAGTGACATTATCTTAAGTGAGCAATGCTGCTAAAATTGCAGATATAAGAAATTCAACATGTACAATTCTTAATAATCTACTAAAAAGTGGCTTCAGATGTCTCTAGAATGTTAAAAACAAGTCCTATTTTAACACTGTATATAGGATGAGTTAGACCTTTTCCATACATGGAAACATAAGAAAATAAAATCACTGCTGAATGTGTAGCACAGTGATAGCGCACTTACCAGCATGCATGAGGCCCTGGGTTTGATCCCTCCAAAGGAAAAAAAAGGAGTATGATATATATTATATATAATATATATAGCATATCCATTAGCAAGGAAGGGTGATGCTTCACCATTTAGTCTGGTTTTTGTTAATGCCAAGACCAAGTCTCAATTCCCTTTAAATTATCCACAATTAGCTGAATCCACGAATGATTCCTAAATGTGCAGCAATGCGTAAGAAGCTTATATAATAAATATGTATTTAAAAGTAGGTCTAAAACATTCATAGACTTTATCTATTTAAAATTAATTAGTAGCCATTCATTGAAATGACATAGTTGAATAACTGAATTTCTAAATTCATCACTCAATGTTAATGAATAGGATTTTAAAGCTTCCTTTTGCCAAAATGCAATTTATGGTTGACTAAATTATATATCCACAGGACTTGATGGGTCATTTAAAGTCTAAAAATAATTTAACAATCTCTTTTATTTGCCTATTCCCACTATGGGAAGTAATTCTGTAAATTGATTTGAGGGCACTCTAAAGGTCTGTTACTATGGCAACCAAATTCAGAAAACTAACCTCCTAAACACCGCTGTCATAAGATGAAGTCAGGTGGCTGTCTAATCTTGACTAGTGCTTTTCATTCTCATCTTTCCACGGCTTTACTGTCAACTCTGTCCTTTGATTCTCAAAGATGACGCACAAGGCAATTAGGCTTTCTTACCCATGCCTAAGTGTCTCCTTCACATAACATTGTTTAGTTCATCCCCGTGAGATTTACCCCATGACAGATCTTGTTTTCTTCCTCCTACCAATATACACTAAAGGGAGCACTAGAAAATATCTCCATGCACAGTGTGCTAAAGGCGTTTCTCAATTACATGTATGTATCTCAGAATCACTGCATAGGGTTCTTCAGTATTTAATAACACTGATTAGAAGAAAAGGCAAAATCATCAGTGATAATTTTAAAAAATTATGTTTTGGTAATTCTCCTTTATGACTATCATTTAAACTTGTTTACATTTCCCACTATGCTACAACAGTGTGTTTGTCTCTGCATAACCCTTGTGTTACTCTGAGGGCAACATGCAATGAATATGCGCATATGCAGTGGTACAGCTAGTTCTCGGTAGCCTCAGGTGCCACATCTTTATATTCAACCAAGGATGGAAAATATATTTTTAAAATTGTGTCTGTACTGAATATGTACAGATTTTTCTAACCATTATTTCTTCAGCAATACAGTATAACTATTTACATGGCATTTACGTTGTGTTGGGTAGTATGTGGTATTAGATATAATTTAAAGTACACACAGATGTGTATACATTATATGCAGGCCCTGTGTTATGGTATAAGGAAACTGAGCCTTGGCAGATATTGGTATTCACAGGGGTGCTAGAAACAAATCCCCAGATATACCGTGGAGAGATGACTATTACCTCTATATTTAATTGCTTTCCTCTGAATTTCTCTTTTCCTCTCCCTCTCCCTTTTTTGTTTTCTGACACAGAGTCTCACTATGTAGCTCAGGCTAGCCTTGAACTCATCCTGCCTCAGCCTCCCAAATTCTGGGATTACAATTCTTGAGAGGAGAGGCTATGAACCCCCACTTTTATCCTTGTAGCAATAGTGCACTTCCTGATATGCGTGCTGGATGAATGTTTCTCACTAAGTTAGTATGTTATGTTGGAGAAGTTTTGTAAGGAGGCTCCATTTATAATTCTTAAAATAATGGGTTTAATTAAGTCTGTATAAAGAAATTTGATTCCTTTTAGAGGCATTAAAATTAGCGACCTTAGGAAGGAAAACTACCTTGGTACCAGTTGTCCTATTGCAAACAATTAGAAAATCAGGAAGAATATATGAAAACACAGTGGGCAGTAGGCAAAGCAGGACTGTTATTCTCAAGAGAAAAAACAAAATGAGATAAGATCAACAATCAGTAGATCGGTTTTCTACTTGGAGGCAAAATGAAAGGAAACAAGCCAAGCGCGGTGGGGCCTGTTTGTAGTCCCAGTACTGGGGAGGATTATGCAAGAGGATGGCTTGGGGCCCAGGAGTTTGAAATCAGGATGGGCAACAAAGCAAGACCCGTTCTCCAAAAACAAAACAGAATAACCCACAAAAAAAAAACAGTACGAAAGGAGACAAAACAGAGCCCTGTTATCCCGCTGCATTGAAGCAACAGATTAAGAAAAATTTAGGGAGGTCGGGGCAGCTAAAGTTTGTGAGGCAGTGCACTAGAAAGTGAAAACTAAGCAGAAAGAACTTCAGAATTTTTCCACTGGAGACACTGCCTGAAGACCACCTACCTGTGCATGCAAACAGCAAAACGCAAAAGGCTGGACAAGGAATAGCTTCTGAGGAAAGACTCGTTACAGGGGAGCTGTAGACCAAACAATCCCGAGCTCACACAAAACCGGAAATGTCCAAATTTCTACCAGTTCATTGATTACAAGGAACATTCATACAGACTCTGTGTGTGTCACACCTTTGTGACAGGGCTAAAGCGACCGTGAGTTGAAAGTCATCCTGAAGCTGGCCGAGCCAGTTTATAAGGCAGCCCCCAACACAAGAGGATTCTTAACTGTTTGACAGCATAAAGTTCAATACCCTTTAAGGAACAAAGAAAAATCTATCACAATGTAACAATCACTAAGTCTAGCATCTCAATTACAAACAAGCAAGGAGACCGGCAATAAGCCAATCAATAAAACAAAAGTTTGATAGAAATTATGGAATTAGCATATTATGAGAATAGTTGATACAAAAAAGAATCAAATGAAAACTTCAGGAGATGAAAATATAGTACTACTATAAAAATCTCACTGATATCAACAGCAGATGATAGACTACAGAAAAAAGATAACTAAACTTGAATAAAAATGACAAGGGAAAATATTTAAAATGAAACACAGAGAAAGAGACCAAAAAAAAAGGCAAGGACAGAACCTCAATGACCTACAGGACAATATTATGTGGTCTAATATACATAATTGGAATCTTTGCATTTGGGGGGATGATGGATAAAATATTTGAAGAAATAGCAGTAAAATTGATAAAAAACCTATATATATAAACGTATAAACCTACTGATTCAATAAGCTCAGTGAACTCTAAGTGGGATAAAAACTGAAAAAAATGCCATACCAAGGTACATGATACTCATTTTTTTCAAATTTTTAGGTGAAGAGTAAAACCTTAGAAAGCAGCCATCAGGGAAAAAGCTATATAGGAATAGAAAAATAATTTAGAATAAACAATCTACAGAAACTTCGTAAACCTTATGACAGTATCTGATAAAAATGGAATGGTAGCTTTAAGTTTTTGGAATAATAAAAGCTATCAGCCAAAAATTACAAAGTCAGCAAAGATATCTTTCAGAAATGAAAAAGAATTGATCACATTTCCAGACAAAAGCTGAAAAAGTTCATTACCACTAAATCTTTACCTCCAGTAAATGCCAGCAACTGCAGGAGGGACAGGAGAGAAACATAAAAGTATGCTGTTGAACGTTTTTTGCATTCGACTTAAAATTACGGTATTTGAAAGTAGAGAGTTAAGTGTGACGTACATACTATAAATACTATGATAATCAATTAAAAATAAAACAAGAGGTAAATGACTAATGAAACAAGATTTATTATAAAATAAGATACTAAAAATTTCAATCGAGGATAAGCCGAGTAAAAAGCAAGAAAAGGAACAAAGAAGAGATGGAGCAGATAGAAGTATCAGAATATTATATTTAAAATTTACAATATTGAGAATTATAATTAAATGTAAATAGTCAAAGCAGTTTCTCAACCTCAGTACCACTGATAGTTGAGGACAGATAATTATTGGTTATAGGAGCTGTCCTTTGTGTTGTAGGATGTTTAGTACCATCCTTGGCCATCACATACTTAGATGCCACTGGAAATCTTCCTACCTCTGCCACTGTGACAGCAATGTCTCCAACATGGCCACATATCCTCTATAGCAAAATTGCCCCTATTTGAGAACCACTGACTGAAACATTCTAATTTTAAAAAGCAAAGAATGTCACGTTTAATGAAAAGCAAGATCTAATTCTACTCTGTTCATACAACCCACTATCATATAAATCCAGACAGAAGTTAAAGTAAAAGGATGGAAAAAATGTACCCTGTTACCACTGAGGTGGATGAGGTTTTCTTCAGGATAGTGAATATTATCAGGGTTTTTTTAAAGAAACATTTAAAGATAACTCATAACAACCCTAAATGTGGATGCACCTCATGTACATAAAGCTCAAACTGACAGCACTGAGACAAATGGAAAGATCCACAAATATAGTTGAAGATTTGATAGTTCAATTCTCTCTCAAAGTTGATAGTATGGAAGATTGGTGTGATGTGACCACAAGCCAAGGAATGCTGGCAGCCACTAGATGTTGGGCCTGGCAAGGAATAGATTCTGCCCCACAGCCTCTGAATAGTGCAGTGTTTTGCCATCTCAGACTTCTTGCCTTAGAACTATGAAATAATAAGTTTCTGTTGCTTTAAACCATCATGTTTGAGGTGATTTGTTACAGCAACCAATTCACTGCTCATGTTCAAAGTAAAATCTATGAAGGTTCTCAATAGTAATCTAGACAGGGAAGGGCTGGTACATGAAGAAATTCAGTTCTATATTTTTAAAACCTGTCAGGATTGAATATTCTATGGTTTCCTTGGTAATCTTATTTTTATTTTACTGCTTGTAAATAAAACCAGAAATGTTTCCATAATGATACTTCTGTAGAGGAGAACCCTACGTAAGAATACATAAAAGCTGAAATAACCATCCTAATTCTGTCCTTTTTTTTTTCTGGCAGAAGAAAAATCTTTCCCTAGTTCTACAGGAAAGGGGATATTTGGTATACTTTTATTTATTAGCTCTTAAGTCTCTGAACATGGTTAAATAAAATATAAATGACTGTGTAACAACTGCATGTTATTTAAGACAATTTTCCCTTGCCAGGTAGCTCACAGAAATCTTGTAATTTTTCTGCAGCTAAATTTCACCCCATTGGTAGAAGCCAATG
Organism: Dinomys branickii; assembly: GCA_004027595.1. Taxonomy (NCBI): domain Eukaryota; kingdom Metazoa; phylum Chordata; class Mammalia; order Rodentia; family Dinomyidae; genus Dinomys; species Dinomys branickii. The sequence continues at coordinate 13,523 of PVLD010005029.1, read as the reverse complement.
ATGAAAGCCCTACTTGATGTTTCTTGATGTTCTCCACGTTTGTTGCACTGTTCTGTTCTCTTAGCTCTATTTTTGTGACTTGCATGGCAGCATAGGCTGTTTCTCCTATACAAACCTGAGAAAAATGTATTGCTACTTCCTAATAAATGTTAATCAGACCAGGTGATAAGTTTTGCCGTTTAGGCCTGGGGACAGTAAGTCCTCCATAATCATGTGCACTGGAGCTCCTGGCCATGAAGATTCTGTGGCTGTGTGGAGACACACCAACAGGCTTCAAAGACAAAGGTGGTTGTGATCTCACATGCCTGTAATCTCAGCACTCTAGAAGGCTGAGGTAGGAGGATCACAAATTTGAGCCCAGCCTGGGCAACTTAATGAGATACTACCTCAAGATAAAAAATAAAAAAAGGACTGGGATCAGCTCAGTGTGAAGGCACTAGATTTAATTCCCAGTATACCACCAAAAAAAGAAAAATCAGAACCAGTAGGTAAAATGGGAGGCTCCTTTGTTTATGTACTAAGGCCTCATCTGCCTCTGGGCTCCTTTTGCAGAGGGAGAGGCATGGTGTGCAGTGCTGTCCTGTATATGAGAAGTGACACATAAAGGTGCCAGGAAAGCATAGAATTGAATTCGCTTTTCTAGTGGTGGTGACTTCTTGAGTGCCATTAAACTAGACCCTTAAAATAGTGGCTCACAGACTTTAATGTGCCAGAGAAATACCAGAGAGCACGCAAAAGTGCAAGTTCCCTGGCTTCAGCCTCAGAGACTCAATTCAGTGGATCTGATGGGCCCCCAGAAACAAGCTCTTTAGCAGTTTCTAGTATTGATTATTTAAAATGATGGAGCTACAGTTTCATTCGTTGGAATGAATGAACAAAAGGCACCTTTGTGTACCAAGACTCTCTGAACCAATGCTCTATTCTGCAGTATTTACACTGATTCCCTTAGTTCTCTTTTGCTCTGTTCGCTCATGCGCAAACTGCCAGTGCCCATCATAGTCCAAAGGCATGCAAAAAAGTCTCCTTCTGTCCTTGCCAGCCAGTCACCCAAGCTTTCCATCCAAGTAGACGGTGGCCTCTACTATTGTAGTTTTCTGTGCATTCTGAAGATATCCTATGTATATTGGCAAATATAAGTACAGATGTATATATTCTTTTCTTCCCAAAATATAACACACAATGTTCTGTACCTAGCTTTAAAAAAACTTTCACTTCATATATTTTAGAAACTTTTTATGACTAAAGATTATCCTCATTTTTAAAAAGCTGGATAGCATTCCATGATACTGATGGTGTAATTTATTTGTACATTGCTTTGTGTGTTTGTGTGTATGTGTGTGTGTAACTGGGGATTGAACTGAGGGCCACATCCCCAGACCTTTTGAAACATTTTTTTATCTTTAGACAGCGTCTGGCTTAGTTGCTCAGGCTGGGCTGGAGATTGCTGGTATTACAGGTGTGAGCAACCAAACCTGGCCTCAGTGTTTTGGTGGGTGACTGCTTCCAATCTTTGCTAGTATAAATAACGTACAGCGGATCAACTGGTGCTCATTTGACATCTGTGTCAGTGCGTTGTAGGATCAATTGCAGAAGGGCAATCATTGGTTAAAGTCTACACATACATTTGTTATTCTGAGAGATATTGCCAAATTGTCCACTATGGAGGTATAAAACTTTGATTTCTGCCAATCTGACACGTGGAAATACTACGTTGTATATTTGGTTTGCAGGTGTCTTTGAGTATCTTTTCACGAGCCTGAGTGGCACTGTATTTGTTTTCCTTGAATTATCTCTTCTCCTTTGAGGTGGTTTTTTCTTACTAATTTAAAAAAGAGAATCTGCGTTTTGGCAACAGGCTGTCATGTCTTGACCAGTGACCTTGACACCAGCATCAACACACACCGATACCCACCCCCCCCCACACACAGGTGTGCACCCCTGTACAAATTTATTAACCTTGGCATGAAATCTTGTCTTTGCTACTTGCTGCGTGAGCTTGGGCGAGTCACTTAAACTCTTAGGGTCACAATGTGCAAAGGTCTGGTGTATCACTGTGGTCCTCTAAAGCCAGGGAGGCTACTAGGACACATGAATCCACGAGGCACAGGGCAGGTCTCCCTGGGAGATTCTGACTACGCGCCAAGGCCAGAATACAGGGACCAAACCGGCGGGGAGAGGCGCGGGAGGAAACTGGGCCTCGCTCCTTAAAGCCCAGATCTCTGCTTTGGGAGACCTGCCACCAAGAAATCAAAATCAAGGGAAGAAGAGCCAGTTCCTGACGAAGTCAGTCTCCGGGCCGCCCCTCCAGCAGGCGGAGCGCAGCACTGCGACCTCGGCGGCCAGAGGCGCGACCGGGGAGCCGGGCGCAGGGAGGGAAGGGGACGGGAGGGGAAGAGAGAAGAGGAGGGAGGGCGGGCGGGCCGTCTGTCACGTGACCTGACCAGCTGTTGGCGGGGGCGGCGGGGACACAGAGCGCCGCGAGTCTGGGAAGCGGGACGCGCCCGACGCCGCCTTCGCCACTGCAGCCGCAGCCCCCGATGTCGCCGCAGTAATCTGCCAGCGGCGACGCCCACACCACACCTCGGTGGCCGCTGTTCCCGCACCTCAGGGCCGACTCCGGAGCCCGCCGCCCCGCAGGTGAGCCGCGACCCGGAGCGCAGGGAGCCCGCAGCGCCGCTTCCCCGGGCGGGTTTCCCCTCGGTCCGCCATCGCCGTCCCTCGGAGCCCAGGGTGCTGGCTTCGGCGAGCTGCGGATCTGGGGAACGGCAGAGAGGTAGTCTCGGCTGGAGCCCGGGTGACACGGGCTCGGTGGCTGCGGGGGCGCGGGACAGGGTTACCCGGCGCGGGGCGCAGGCACCCCCCCGTGCACCCCGACCTGCCCCCCCTTTAACTCCAGGAAACCCCTGTCCGCTCTCGGCCGCCGTTCCGTGCCTTCTCTCCTCCCGCGGTTAAGTTGCAGCCGCGGGCTGTGCGCCCACTCGGGCCGAGCCCTGCAGCCCTCAGGCCGGGGCGGCGGGCGCGGAGCGGGCGAGCCCGGCGCCTTCCCGAGGTAGCGCACCTGCGGCGGGCAGCGGGCTCGGCGAACATGGCCGCCCGGCCCGGCCCTGCGCCTGGCTCCGCCTAGCCCGCGTCCTCCCGGCCCTTCCAGCGGACCGGGTGTCGGGGTCTCGATCCCGTAGGACCGGGTCACGCACTCTGCTGCTGTAGTCTGCGCTGGCCGCGCTCAGGACTTGACACAACTTCCCAGGCCGCACCTGGGCGTTCTCGGGTGGGTCGGGGTGGTCGGGGCACTTATTAAAAAAAGGCACCCGTGTCTTTCCGAGATGTCCGCCTCGGTTTACCTGTGCCTCCTCGGTTTGCTTTTTTTTTTTTCTCCTCCCGGGAACCAATTATTCGGCGACATAAACCATGAGGTGTGCAAAGCAGGAGGGACCCTTGAATTGTAGAGAATTGGTGAGAATTAGGATTTAGGAGTAAAAATGTCTGTTACACCCACTTGCATCTAAGGAAACTGTCATTTTTCAGTGACTCAAAGCTGACCCAACAGTGTGTGTGTGTGTGTGTGTGGTGTGTGTGTGCTTGAGCATGCTGTGCTCTATGCCTGGCTAGAAAATGCATCACTTGCAGCTGAAACCTAATGTTAATTCAAAATGGCAGCATGAAAAATCAGGCCAGGCGGAAGCAGCAAAGACCACAGCCAACAACGGCTGCCCCCTGACTTCGTCGTTGGAGGGAAGTCTCTTTTGGGTATGAGATGGGTAGTGATTCCTGTAGCTAGTTAAAATTTATCGTTTGGCAGAATCCTAGGGGTGAGTGGGAAGTTTGCAGAGGCTATTATTTTCCCTAACTTGTCAAAAGCGATACGAAACCACACTGAAACTCCACAATTTTGATCTGATTTTCTTCAGGCTCAGCTAAAGTGGACTATGTGGCTGCTAATGTCTGATGCACAACTTAGATATGTTTTGTACCTCCAAGCAGCTCTTAAAAGAGATGGTGTAGAGCATAAGCATCAGCCAGGAGCAGCGCACATGACAAATACCGTGCAAACAGAGCGCCGCACTGGAAGAGCTGATTTGGTACCATGAGTAAGTACTCAGGAGCCAGGGAATGGCAAGTTCCTGAAAGGTGACTCATTTTAGATATTTTTCCCTTTCCCTTTTCACTGCCATGCTGCCAGCCATCTTGTCTTTTAGGAAGGGGGAGATGCAGGAGGACACAAGTGCTCTGAGGATAATGCAATAGAGGAAGATGGCCCAAAGGTCAGGAGTGGCAGAGCCAGAGGCATCCTGAGCAAGTTTGCTGTCGGCACCTCTTTTTATAATGGGAAAGCTGAATCTAGTGGGACAGATGGACCACCAAGGTCATAGACCTGACTAGTAACTGGCAGTGACAATCCAAGTCCAGATCTTGTAATTTCTCCGTGTCCAAAGTTCTACATGCCACCTTTCGAAGACTGGGGGTGGGGAACCTTTGCTGTTATTAAGGTGGCAGATACTTTGAACAATGAGAAGCCAAGCTGTGCAGTGAATTTAAAAAAGCTCATAGGTGTTCAAAGTAAGGGAGCATGCCATAGTTTCTTAACTGCAAGCCAGCTGAACTTCTTAAGCTGTTCATATATCCAAATATCTACCTCACATTCATATTTCCTAATGATAAGACTGCACTGAAGAACTAAAGCCTTAGTTTGAACCACAATCTTTGAGTTGGAAAGTGTTCTCTTTTATTTAAAAATTAGAGGCTTCTGTTTGTGTTTGGCCAATTCATTTGGGAAAGAAAACCTAAGCAGTCCATGGATCTAGTTTTTTTTTTTTGAGTGTATTAATTCAGTAGAAGTAAATAACAAGCCCATTTGAAAATAACTTGCACTGAAAGCAGAAGGTTTTTCTAAAACTTGAAGTTTGCAAGTTATCATCAGTGACCCCAGACTGACCAAAGCAGAAGTAGAGATTGTGTGTGGGTTTACGTCTGTACAGGGGTGGTGCAGGCACTGACATCCTCGTGTTCTGTGTTCACAGTCAGTGACGTGGCAAGCAGAAGTCAGCAAGAGGCAGAAAATAGGAACACTGTCTTCAGACAGTGGGGTAGATGGAAACTGGGTGTGGGTAGATATGCTGATGAGACATGTGCCATTAAAAAATGCCTTGCATTAGAGCATCGATGTGAAGATATGTCTAAGGTAATTCAAAATAACAAGCTTTAAATATATGTAGGGCTGGGGATGTAGTTCCGTGCTTGCCTAGCATGTTTGAGGCCCTGGGTTTCATCTTCAGCATTGCAAAATACAATAAAATTTTAAAAATACATAATACAGTATATGCTTGTTGGAGAACAATAAAACTTTAATATATAAAAGTTATTTTTAAGAAATCGTTATTTTCTTGGAGGTGAGAATTGAATTCTGTGCTGTCCAATTTGGTAGCTATTAGCCGCTTGGGGGTACTGAGCACTTGGAATGTGATGTCCTGTCAGTGGAAAACACACACCAGGCTCCAGAAATTTAATGGGAAGAGAATTTAAGGTGTTTTGTAAATCATTTTTATATAGATGTTATAGTGAAGTAATATCTTGGATATATCAAGTTAAATAAAATGTATTATTAAAAAGCTCCACCAGCCTTTATCTTTTCTAATGTGGTTACTAGAAAACACAGAATTGCAGGTATGACTTCTGCCCATCTTGTGTTGCCTTTCTGCTGGACATGTTGGTCCAGGCCCTGAACAGGAAATGGAAGTTAGTGGAGGCTCTTGATGGTGCTTGTGGAATAGGGTGGACAAGAAGCAGCACACAGAAACTGGGAGGGGACAAGATGAATGTTGTATTGCTCAGCATTTCATCTCTGTGACCAAATATCCAACATACGTAAAGGAGCGAAGGTCTGTTTCAGCTCTCAATTTCAGCAGTTTCAGTCCATGGCTGGTTGTCTCCAGGGCAGAAAGTTAATGGTGGAAAGGCACGGCAGGGGAACGATGCTGACCGTCTGGCAGCCAGGAGCAGAGAGAGCAGGAAGAGCCAGAGGGCGGGGAGGACCAGATGACAGGAATGTTCCCCTCCAGGGTTATGGTCCTAGTGATCCGCTTCCTCCCACCAGGCCCCTTCCCAACAGCACATTGAGTTGTGATTCATCCACTGGTGAGGTAGAGGCCAGCTCTGCCATGATCTACTCCCTCTCCCAAAGCCCTGCCTCTGAGCACATAAGCCTTTTAGGGGACATTTTGGATCCAAATCATATTAAGTGGAGAAGGAGTATGAGGAGTGAATGACCAGTGACACTTTGTAGACTGAGAAGAGATGTACTGGTTTTGAAGAGCTGGGTTATAAGAGGATTTTCCTCTGTGCTGGGGATGTAATCCAGAGCCTTGTACATGTTGGCTGTTTCTCTGACTGAATTACGTCCCAAGCCCTGTCATAGCTTTTGAATCTGAATAAGAAGACTGTGTAGTGATCCCAGGACTTAGGAATGGAAACGGGGTTGGCAGGTGTCATGGTGGTGAGTGGGACTGTAGCTAGGATGGTTCAGTGCTGAGGTGACTGAGTTGTACACTGCACAGTAACTTCCTCAATCTGATATATCTGTGTTGACACACCCAAAGGAGATTAAGGGACCCTAGGATCAAGAGAGCACCCTCGGCAAATCAGGGGCCCTGGGTCCTACCTCTGGCTTTTCCTGTAATTAGGAGTATAACCTTGAACAAGTCACTTGTTATTTTGTCTTCCTTTTAAAAGTGGGATGAACAAGAGCTGTCTACCATGACACTAGGTGGTTTCCATGGGATGAGATATTCCATGGCATATTAAAAATATAAGGATGAGCCAGGCATGGTGGTGCACGCCTATAACCCCATTACTCGGGAGGCTGAAGAAGGAGGACCATTGTGAGTTTGCGACCGGCTTGGGCTACAAAGTGAGCTGAAAGCCAGCCTGGCCTGCATAACAAGACCCAGTCTCAAAAGACAAAAAAAAAATCATATTTATTTATTAAAACTATATAATGAGAGAAATCTTTTACTTCTATCCATGTGTATAAGAGAACAAGAAGAACAAAAAAGACAAGCCTTCCTCTACACTTTAAGGGGACTGATTTCATGGATGCTGACGGTACCATTTTTGTACTTGCTGGCCTGAACATCTGAATCAGAGGTCACATTCAAGGATGCATCTTCATGTACAAAAACAACACAGCCTATACGTAAGAGGCATGGGCATTTTAATTAAAAGGACCATTATATTTTGTTCACCCCACCTCTGTCATGGGATTTTCCTGCAGCTGGCAAAAATAGCATAGTTGTCAAAGATTCTATTTTATACCTTCCAGCTTCCTTTTCTTTATCATTTCCCACATTGTGCAACCTGGGGGTTGATGGTAGCAATAGACGAGTTTGCAGATGTAAAGCTGCAAGCACAGCACTTACCATTTGGCCTGTTTTTTCCTTTATTCCAATGGAGTGGATGTAGGAGAATTTAAAGGAAAGTACAAACAAACCAAAAAAGTAATTGCCTTATGTAGTGATTTGGTAGACATACCCATAAGGTGCAAGATGTGTTTGAAAATGTACAGTGAATGTTTAACTTTAAAAATTGCTACAGTTAAAAACATTATCATTAATCCTCACCAAAATCCTCCCTCTCACTTTGAATACACTTGTGCTATCATTCTTGCCTCTTTCCAAACCAGTTCTGGAAGTTTTCTTTTGTGTCTTTACAAGGCATGATAAAATTTATAGCTTACTGCTGCTGAGTGCCAAAAGACAGACTTGTAAAAACATTAGTGTGTCCCCATCGACCTTATTCACTGGGCCTGGCATCGTGTGACTTCTGTCTCTTCTCCAAAGTGAACATGACCAAGCAGGGTAAATATTCTGAATTTATGCAGGATATCAAGTCATCCACAATAGTGCAAGTAGACACTCCTGAAAGACGACTTCCAGAACTGCTTCAGAAAGTGGCAAGAATATGATAAAAATGTGTGTTTGTAGTAAAGAGGAGGACTTTAAGGAGATTAATGGAAATATATCTTTTATATCTTTATATATCTTTAATAAAAAATAGTAACTGTATTTTAAAAAGCATACCTTGTAATGTTGTCTTTAAACTGTAACTAAGTAATACAAATCATGTTTTATTTGTTAGATTTGGCCAGTTTCTAAAATTACTTTCCTGACATCATTGTTGTCAAACCTTTACATTTTTATTAATCTTTTACAATATTAACTTATTTTGTAGTTCCTTAAGAGTGAGATTGAATTTTTTTTAGTAAATATTTTGCTATTTGTACTTATTTTTCTTCGAAGTGGTATTTTTGTACTTTTCATTTTTTTCTTTGGGATAGTATTTTATTGATTTATAAGAGCTCTTTATATACTAAGGAAATTGTCTCTCTTTGATGGTTTTGCAGTTTATTTTCTTTCTCCCTCTCCCTTCCTCCCTCCCTCCATTCCTTCTTTCCTTCCTTCCTTCCTTTGGTGCTGGAGTTTCAGTCTGTGACCTCATGCATGTTAGGCAAGCTCTCTATGCTGGGCTCTATCCTGAGGCCTTTATATTTTATTTTGAGACAGAGCCTTGCTATGTCTTCCAGGCTGATATTGAACTTGTGATCCTCCTGCATTAGCCTTCCAAGTTGCTAGGAGTATAGGTGTGCACAAATATGTCAGCTATAGTATTTCATTCAGAAGGCTTTGCCCAATAAGTTTTAAGTTATATTTTAAATTTAATCTATAAATATTTTCCTTGGTGAGATAATTGGCTTTATTTATTTTTAATTTTTATTTTATTTTAACTTTTCAAAAGTTAAATTTTGAATTGTAGTAATTTATTTTTGATAGGAGCGAATTGGAGGCCTGGACACATTTCTTCCCTCATTTCCCGTCAATTATCCCAGCAGCATCTATTGTTTAGTGCCTCTTTCGCCTGGGCTTCAGATTTTGCCTTCATCATGTAATAATTTCCTATGTGCCGGCCATCTTTTAAGACTTTCTCCTTTTGCATTAGTATTGAACCATCTTAATACCAAAACTGTGTAATACAGTTAATGCCCTGGAAACCTGGTCTTTCTTCATTAGTTTTTATTCCCAAAACCATTTGGCTAATCGCACATATATTTTGCAGATGACTCTCTAGATTTTTTTTTGTGGTGCTGGGGAGTGAATCCAGTACCTTAAGCATTTTAAATGCATACTCTATCACTGAGCTACACCTCCCACCCTCAAAGATCACTTTTGACATATTTTCTCAAAGATCCCTATTTGTTCATTGCTGCCAGATTGACTGCGCTGATTAATTTAGGGAGGTTGGACGTGTAACACTGGCTCTTTCCAGCAAAGAACAGGAGCATTTTCTAGCCATTCAGATTTTGTCTGTCCACATAAAGCCCTACATTTTTTTTTTTTTTTGAGGAAATGCATCTCTCTTTAGTAAACTTACCAGGAAATGGGAAAAATCCATATAGGGAAAACTATAGGACTCTGGTGATAGTCTCAGACCTCACATCAGGGAAGAGATGCTTTCTGTCCTTGACTGGGATATTGGAGTCCGGACAGGGTCATTTTGGAGTCTGAATTTCCACTTCTCTCATTTCTTGTTTTACCACCCCGGGAAAGCTACATATTGTTGGTTTTCATATGTGTAAAATGGGGATGATATCTTCATTATGGGGTTGTAAGGATTAAGTGATTATACATATATTTACACATTATTTATTGCTATTACATTACGAGGCACCTAGTGAGTGCTTAATGTTCTAGCATAAAATTTTTGATTATATGACTGTGATTTTTTAGTTGCCCCTGTCAAATGAATCTATAAATTTGATATAATTCCAATACAAGGCCATCAGAATTCTGGAAGGACTTTGCCATTTGAAAAAAAAAAAAAAAAAAGAAGTTTGGGCTGGGGGTCTAACTCAGCGTGAAGTACTTGTCTAGCAAGCATGAAGTCCTGGGGTTCATATCCTGAATGAAAGAAAATTGAAGAGGAAAAAAGTGACCTGTATTAGTCATATTGTCCCTCCCTCCTTCCTCAGAAGCTCCTGGGACTGAGGGAACTAGATGGACTGTCTGCTCAGTCAGTTGAGAGGAAAGGGCCAGGGCCAGGGGGCCTCACCTGAAGCTGAGAGAGGAACTTGTGCTGTCTCACAGGCCCTTCCTCTGTTCTTAGGGGTCGTTTTGTTTAACAGAGTCACCGCTGCCAAATCTCCTCCCTTGAGCTGAGCCAGTGAAAGCTCCCCAGGCGCTTCTGATCCTTTGAAGTGAGGTTAGCCCTTCCTCTTGTCGCTGTGTGGCTGTGTGCGCAGAGCAGAAGTGTTCTTCCGCCTAATGATAAAGTCCCTGACAGCATCTTAGTTCCATCTCCCCTTGGGTTTTCAGCCTAATGATTATAGGTGGTTAGATGCTCAGAATATGGGTTGTAATTTATCTGACTTTTTAAAAATCCTAATTAAAATTATATAGTGATCAAAATTCTCCTGAGTTTTTTCCCCCGTCTCTCTTAAAGTGAAGCCTTAGTGGTTTTTTTTTAAATTGCACTTAGTATAGTGCCCTAGTGACCCAAAAGAATTAATGGAATGTCTTAAAGTGTCCTTAGGCATTAAAATAATAAAATTTTTAAAGTAACTAAAAAGCCAACAAAGTAATATGACCTTACTGTGAGAAATTTTAAAACTGAATCATCAGATAAGGTGAAATTTAAAATTTCTATTTCCATATCCCCACCCTTACCCCTCTGCCAACTATCAGATGTTAATTCTTTCAGGTCCCTGTCTGTCTCTGTTTTTTTCCCTACTCCCTACTCATATGTCATATATGCTTATAGTTATATGAATGTCCATTTATACATGTATATCTATGTACAATATATTCATATGTACATATACAGGTTCTTTTTGATAATATAGTGGGACAAATTTGCTTAATAATGAAACACAGCAAATAGCTCTAAAATTCACATAGTTTTACATTCCATTTGCTAGACATTAAGTGATCTTCTGGTTTCACACTATTGAAGATTTGTACTTTATTACTTTATTTCTTTAGGAAATTGATGTTGAAGTGTTTTTTAAGACAGCAACAGAGAGTTAGTCAAGTACCATTTTAAGAATGAATGGGAATTTTTTTAAAATCTCAGTTTACAGAGTTAACAGGTACATACCAACTCACATTAATGGGAAAAAATCAGAGCAGACAATGCTCTGTTTAGATGGGAGAGGAAGACAGATGGTGGGAATGGGGAGGTCATAATTCAAAGCAACCTTGCCAAATTAGTGGACACAATAGCAGCAATGTCAGAGATGAGAACGGAAGGAAATGAAAGGCTCCTACATGTGGCTTGCTGAGTAGCTCCCAAATATTTCCCACAGAAAATGCTTTTGGCAACTAACTATAGGACTGCCTATTGTAAAACATATTGTTCCTTTATCTCCAGGATGCTGTTCTTTAAGAACAAGTTAAAGGAATAAACTTTTCTTCAATGTATCTTTATCCTGAATGCTCTGCATATATTATCTCATTTAATCCCCATAACTACTCACAATGGATATGATAGCCCCATTTTGCAGATGAAGAATTTAGCAAGTGGAAAAAGCACTCAGAATCTAGGTCTGACTTTCTTAAATAGCCTTAATGTAGCCTCTTAGAGTTATTCTGACAGCACAGAACTAATTTAAATCATTAATGTGATACAACTGTTTACTTTCCTCTTCCTCCCTCCATCCTTCTTTTCCTTCCCTATGAAACATAGAAAACTGTCTTTCCACCTGCCGTGCATAGGAGAACATCTTCCTTACAGTGAACTTGATCTGACTGTATTTTTCTAATTTGGCTAACTTCATTAGAAAGTGAATCCAACTTAAGTTGTCTGCTCCTTGGCTTTTTAAGAATTGTGTGTCCAGGAGAAATGAATGATAGTTCATCACTTGAAGATCTCTTAAAGAACTCTTGCATTGTAGATGTTTGTGCAGCTTGCATTTTTAAAAAGTGGAACCCTATTTTAAATACGCCAGAGAGGCGGGCAGAAGATAACAGGATGTGGTGAAATTTTGGTAGATGGTCTTGAATTCAGGTGTGTGTCAACATTGTATGTACCCATAAGATGTATATATATCTGCACTATTATCTTTTAAGTATATAAACATTCCATTGTCACTGAATATATGTAAATTCATTGAAAGTGTTATTAAATTCATGAACTATACCCATTACATGTTCTCCCCAAGAAACTATAGTGATTATATGGGGGTGTCCATTAAAATTTTTGACATGAAGACATTGGAATATATCATAAAACTCTTAGAGTTGAAGAATACTTTTGTCAAGTGATAATTGCCTAAGAGTAAATACAGCTACTGAAGCAAACATTTCATTGTCCTACGGATGCCTCTATATTTCCTTAGTTTCTAGTGTGTCTTGTGATTCAAGATATTAAATCAGACATCTTGCTGTAATTTATATTTCTCACTGGGATCATATCTTGGCAAATGAAGCAGAATCATATGTGGACATGAGGTAAAATTAGTTCATTTGTCGTAGCTGAGCTGTGGGGTTCTCCCTCACTCAGAGCCTGTGGCCTGTTTCAGAGCTGTATTTGTTAGGGGACAATGAATGGGATAGCAGCTTATTTTGTTTGCAACTCTTCTAGTTTTTTTAAAAAAAATTCATTATGGATCCTTTTTTAATTCCATGTGGAAAATTTGAAATGCTTGAATATATAAAGGTTAAAAATGTGACCCACCAATCATGTTATTACTATACTTTTAATTTTTTTTTACATTTGCTTATAATTTTTTGCCCACAGCACACTTTAGGCCCTGATTCAATCCCCTGTATCAAAAGGAGAAAAAGTTGGATGAGATCTAAATAAAGTAGTGAAAAATTGAACATGAAACATTAACAATCCAAGTCTTTCTGATTTCTCAGTTTCAAAGTACAAAGGATGGAGAATACCCAGCCTTCTATAACTGCACTGTACCTGTGCTGGGAAAAAGAAACCACCCTCTTTTAAGTTACTCTGGAACGAGGGGTTCATGTGCCTTCATTGCTAAGATAAAGTATTACTGCCAGTACTGTTTCTGACTTCTGATAAAATTAAATGGTTTCCTTAAAGATAAAATGGAGAAGCTAGAATGGCAGAAATTTGATGGCCAAAAGGCTGGCTGATACCTGCAGGGGATTATTGTACTATTCTCATTTGTTGTGTTGAAAGTTTCCACACTGAGAGGGGGCAGACAAGAATGAATAATACTTTTGAGAGACATAGAGGTAAGTAACCCTGTGGCTGTTATGTACCAGTCATAATTGGCTGGCATCAGAATCACTTGGGTTTGTTAAAAATACACTTCCTGTGATCTCAGCATGGACCCTCTGAATCAGAATCTCTGAGCAAGGGTGGCTGAGAGTCTGCCTTTTTAAGTGAGCTCCCCAGACCATTTTGTCACCGGGCAAATTTGAATACTATGGGTTGAACCATAATCTAGGAGTGTTTTGTCGAAATCAGATTTTACTCATCTTTTCCTTTCTTTCTTTTTTTTTTTTTTT